>CACRXK020014812.1:0-12768 GCA_902702795.2 Paramuricea clavata
CCCCCCCCCCCCCCCCCGTCGCAAAAAAATTTCGGTCAGTGTACCATTTTAGGTCTCCGTTCATCAAAGAAATTTTTCTAAAATCAGTTCTAAAATCGGCTGAAAAATTTCGTGGATTTTCTAAAATTTTTGTAAATATACCTTATTTTTTTTCCAAATTGACAGTTATTTTTGTAAATTAACTTTTTCTGGTCCTAGGGATTACCTGAATTTGCATTCGGATTTACCTGAATTTCTTCTGCAAATCTACCTGAATTTACCTGAAATTGCTCATATGAGCAATCATCAGGTTACACCCCCACCCCCAGGTCGCTACGGCCCTGTTTTAGTTTGTATATCTATGTTTGGTTCAATATTCTTCGAGGGTCCTGAATAGGGGGGGGGGGTCGTATTCCCATTTCCCAGCCCAAATTGTGACTAAATCCCATTGTCTCAGAGCACAAATCCCATCATTTCAGTGGCTGTACATGTCCTGCTCAAATCTTAATCCCATTCCCATTTTCCATTGTTTTTTTGCTGATGAATCCCAGTCCCAGTGCATGAAATCCCATTTTCCCACCCGAAAATGAGCAAATAAAACACTCCTGTTTGTTTATTCAACAGTACCTATCTATTTGTTAAATATTACATGATGAATCGTGACACAAAATTTGTATAATACGAATCTTCATATGTACTATACAATTTTTGTGTCACGGTTCATGCCATGTAATATTTAATACATGGTTCAGATATCGTGCATGCGAATTTAGGTTTTCGTGCGTATTGTTGTTTTCGCTTAGTTTTAATTTCTCCACTTATGGACCAGCTGGAATTCGAATTTTAACATCACGCGAACTGCTAACACAATATGGCGTCATATGTGACAAGAACAAAAAAGTGTCCATGAGCCGCCTGGGCGAGTGACCATTTTTTGTTCTTATCACATATGACGTCATACTGTGTATCTATAACTAAACAGACAACGGCAAAATGCAATCTATTTGTTAAATTTTACATGGCATGAACCGTGACACAAAAATGGTAAAATTTTAGTACATGGTTTAGATATCGTGCATGCGAATTTATGTTTTCGTGCGTATTGTTATTTTTTAATTCGCTCAGTTTTAATTTCTCCCACTTATGATCATGCAGCTGGAATTCGTATTTTAACATCACGCGAAGTTGCGAACTGCTATATAGCTATATAAGAATAGAAAACGTAAACAAGACATTGAACCAAATGAACATTGACCGCAAAGATGAATATTAAACCAAAATGAGCTACGTAGATATACAAACTAAAACAAACAACAACCATCACAGCAGAAATATGTGTCGTGAATGACTTTTAAATTTTGAAAAAGAACAATTTAACTGTAGACTATAGCGGAATATTAATATTCCATTAGTTCGTTGTTTAATACATGGCTAAAAAAGGAACAATTGCTTTCCCGATTTTTTCTTGAAAGTTTACGAGTTCACCTTGATTAGAAAGTTTAATAAACACTGCCACGTTCGTTTAAACAAGGAAAAACCATCATATGAGCGTAATTTTGAGGCGTGGTATATACCGTTTCAATGTGCGCGAAATTAAAACTGCTCGAGTCCAATATGCAGTCCCAACGACTAGGAAATACTAAACTAAAAATTTAAAAAAATTATACATCATAAATCTTTAGAGCTGCTGATTGAAAGAGGCCCGACGAAGGGCCGTCCCTCGATGCTTGTATTTTGGCAGTTATAATCTCTCTCAATCCTCAGCTTTCTTGTCATCTTTCTTGTCACTGGCACAAACCGTTCGATAATACTGTTAATCTCCACTGCACTTCCCTATTATCATGGTTTTCCTCATCATTTTCAGAAGACTAATAGCCGGAATTTTCTAAAGCGTAGTTTACACGCTTAGATTTTTCGTGTACGATTCGTATTCTGCCGACGCCACCGAATTCTTCTTCATTTAGTTTATCAAGGGGAGATTTGAAATGCAACAACTTTTATGCGTGCTTATTAGATTACATACGCCAGAATATGACTCGTACATGACAAATCGCAGCTAAATAGACAAAGCAATTTTATCCTTTCCAGTGAACATGCATGTATGTCAGTTTTCAAAATTACGCGACCACACAGAAAAATAATAAACTAAATCTTCTGATAAAAATAGCAAACGTTAAATTAAAGAAGACATTTTTAAACCGTAGGCCTACTTAATATCCAGAGAAGAATGTTGCACCAAAATGAACTAGATATATAAACTAAAAGAAAGAAACCATCGCAATAGAAATTTGTGTGGTGAATGACTTTTAAAGTTTGAGAAAGAACAATTGATCCTCTAATTTAACTGTGTATAAACTTGCTTGCGCTAGACTATAGCGGTAATATTATGTTGTGCTTATATGTTGCAATAATTATCACTCTAAAATAGATATTGGCAATTCTTCTAAAGCATATAAAGTAAAAAAACATACAAAGTACATATTATGCATCGATAATGAACCGCAAAACTCAAAGTTGAAAACAATTTGAACTTCGTCACCGAGTGGCATAAAACTGACATGTCATGCAACACAAGCTATTTTCGGCCTGGTCGTGTTATTTTGAAAACGGGTCTAATAGAGGCGATAAGTCACTGTTCCGAAAAGCTGTGCGGTCCAGAATCACAAGTATAGAACTTTACAAACAGCGACCAGCAAATATATATGAGGTAAAGCAGACTTACCACGACGTATCACAGGAAACGCGTGATCGGGAATACTAGTATCAACGTAAATATTTTCTTTTGATGAAGCAAGTTCAAACAACAGAGATAACATCAGAATTTGGAGGGTAAACTTCATTGCATTTAAAACCTTCATGTCTTCGGTATCAATCTCAATTTTAAACTGAGTATATTAACTCATTCACCAAGGTATAAATGATAAATTACGACACCCCCTCGCACCGCGCATGCGTAATATACGACAGCATTTTGCTTGGGCGATTTAGAACGGTGCAGGTGTCTGTATAGAAATATACATCAGCAAAAACATTCAGCTCAGTTTAAAGTTGAGAATGATACTGAGCTCAGGCTTGTTTCTTGCGCGAACATTTATCAACAAACTAATAGACCTTTCTTATTATAATAATGACGTTAAACGAGGAAAACCAATTTATGCGATGTCTCACAGGACAATACAAGTCGCTGGCGAGCGAATACATTTCATAAAAACATTATATCCATTGCGAGTTGTTGCTAAATAGTGTCCCTTGGGATATCGCATTAATTAAGTGTTTTCCACGTTTGACATCATTATAAGAAAGGTCTATTTATGAACTGCACTCGATCACTGCAAAATTACATTTTTTAATTTCAGTAAATGCTGCCCATTTTTTTAGTAATTGCACCGATTACTCAGATACTCCATAATTTGAGTAAATTGTACGGGAGTACAATTTCCCCGTTAAAAGGATTCTACTCCTATACACTTGAGTAAACAACAACTCCGTAATTTGAGTAAAATGTTTTGAGTACAAAATTTACTTTACTGCAAGGGTTGATCAGTAAATTACACTAACTGAATTTTAATTGAGTAAACACACATTTTTACACTTTTTGAGTAAATGAAGAATTCTCTCAAATCTTGAGTAAAGTGTAAACAACACCTTTACTCAAGACGATGAGTATAAATTACCTAGCCCTGACTATAAATGACAAAATTTACTCTACTCAAGTAGTCAAGCCAGTAGAGTAAATTTCACAAACACATTTTTACTCCTTTTGTCTTTTAAGTAAATAAAAAAATACTCAAAACGTAAGGCCAATTTACACGATACGACTATATAGTCGTATACAATTCTTATCGTGTAAAGATGGAAAATGCATGTAAAGATGTCACATTTCAAATTTCGCCATAAACTGATAAACTGATGAACATGAATAATGGCGTCAGCAGTCGTTTTACATACTTAAGGAGGCTCCCTATACAGTAGCGTGCGGGATTTTCGCGGGACCAGTACGTGAACTATCCCAGGTTTCTAATGGAAAAAACGTTGAATAATACCTCGTTTTGAGTGCCAAATCACTTGCGAGTCTATACAGCAATTGTACATATGATACGAATATCACTAGACCAAAAATAGCTACGAAACAATGTTTTGAAATTTTTTTTAAATATACACTGTCAACTGTAAAACATTTGCAAAATTGCATACAAACGTTTAAAAAGTTGTTTACTTCTCAAGAAAACGTTCACGTTTTTAGTCGTTTTTCTACAAGATTAAAGTGATTATATGTAAACAGAAAAATATCTCAGTTTCATAGCCGAATTGTTTATTTTTAGCAAAAAGTACAAAACCAAACATGAAACAAAAAACACGTCCACCTGTTAATAGGCTGTTACAGCTCATAGATTGAGTAAACGGCAGGGTTCAATTAGCTTCAACCTTAAAGAGGTTTTGTTGTTTTCATCGATTTGATCCTTCACAATAATCCTTGGCTGTCCATGTCACTCAAATAAATCGAAAAGTTGACAAAAACAAAACAGTAAAAACAACATTGCCGCTCGATTTTGCTGATTGAGAGCTCGTACTGCGCCCGCGCGCGTACAATCTTTTACTAGTTAGCGACGCCTTTATATAAGGGGAATTTCTCGAGTTACACAAGGGGTTTTTACAATTTGAGTTTTATTTTACTCATTGTTTCCACGAATTTATTTTGCGGTAAATTTTATAAATTTCAATTTTAAAAAATCTTTAGTGTGGAAATTTCGCAATAAAATTTTCGCTTTTAAAAAAATCAGACACTAAAGGCCATGTTACACGGTGAAATTTTTCTTGCAACTTGCAATGCAATTCTACTCTTGAGAGATGTAAAATTGTCAAATACGAGTCTTCATTACACTCTCTGTTTTCTCAACATATCGAAAATTCTTCACTGATTTCACTAATTAACATCTCTCAAGAGCAGAATTGTATTGCAAGTTGCAAGAAAAATTGCACCGTGTAACATGGCCTTAAAGAATTTTTTTAATCTTTCACCACAGTTGCAGAGCATCATTCCCTATTGATATATGAAATAAAAAAGATAGGTCACCGGACATCGTTTTTTAGATAGCGGCACATTTATAGTAGGTTAAATTGGAAGGCTTTATGCTTTTGTCATGTTGCCATGGGAACACTGACGTTGTCGAAATGTAGTTCGAAATATTCCTTATGTGGCCAATATTGCCATGCACCAAATCGAAAATAATTCGCGTTCTGCACGAACAAGCCTATTTTATGGAATTATTGGGTAAACAAGAATAACTGTAGGGAGCCTCCTAAAACCTTCAAGAATTATCTTGTGTCTTTAATCGAAGCAGACTCAAAAGGGCTGCTGAATTGGACAACTAAAACGGTAAGCAGATGAATTCAGGCTTTTTCTTGCGTTGAAACTTTGAATTGACTTATATGTTGTCACTTTAGATGATGGGCTAACACTATTCAAAAATTTGGTAATTGTCAAAATCTATAATTGCGCCCCAACGAAACATTTACTTCCTAATGAATTTACCTCCGACGGGACTCGAACCTCAAGGCAAGGGCCCAATCGCCGACACCTTATCCGATACGCTACGAAGGTTCACATAGAAAATTGGAAAAGCCCATCTGTACGACACGACTAGTCATATTTGATTCTTATCCTGGCATATGTACTCGAATAAAAGAGTGTAAAGATGTCACATTTCAAATTTCGCCATAAATTGATGAACATCATGCAGCAATAGTGGCGTCACCGCGTCAGCAGTCGTTTTCATACGCCATAATGACAATCGTAAACGACTAGTCGTATTGTGTGAATGTATGCATGGGCCTTAATTCATAGTTTCTTCTCCTTTATAATCTCTAATAATCGGAACGGTTTCTACAACGATTCCAAAACATTGTAAACGATGAAATTCATTTTCTTGGCAAACCTACAGTATATGGTTCGTATTTCATGGCACTTGAATGACATATCTTATGACTGCACATGCACCAACATGTTATCTTCGGACTTCGGCTTAGTTTGTTCGGCTTAGTTTGGCTTATTTGTTTGGTGGTTTAGAACGCCGATATTTCATCCGTCGGGCGACGTCAGGGCTATTGAAAACTGGAAAATTCTTTAAATTGCCTATCATCAACATAGAAGTTATTGGATATACACCATGTCTAGCCGTTATAAGTATGGACTTCTTTTGATTGGATAAAACAATCAGAGATAGAAGATGGGCAAGAGTTATTTGAGACATCATATATTATTGCAAATGGTTTTAAAATAAATCATATTTAAAGAAAGTATATTGGAATGAATAAAAAGTGGGATAGCATGTTCCTTGTTTGTTTTAAACCATATCATACGTTATATAAGGTAGAATTAAACATCGATAAATGTTTTGTAAGGTAGACATGCAGAGGTACAAAATGTCTAAGCCTTGTAATACGCCAATTCACCGTATTACTTATTTTAGATGCAAAGTTGTCAATGTAGTATTTCCATGTGAGATTACTATCTATTATTAAAAAGCTCGACTATCAAGTTGAATTAAAAATGTTTGATAATCGTTCCAGTAAATTAATTAATATTGAGTGTAAATAATTTATAAAATACTTAGGTGTTATAATAGTATTATAACACCTAAATATTTTATAAATTATTTACATTCAATGTTAATTAGTTTACTGGAATGATTGCCAAACTTTCTTAATTCAACTTGATAATCGAGCTTTTTTTGGTGAGGATGAAAGATAACTTATGCTTGGATTTCTTTAAATTGAGGGTTAACTTATTTGTGCATGTTTAGCCACTCACAAACTCCTACCAATTCTCTGTTTGGGTTGTACATGTCTGTATTCTGTAAGTTAAGTAAGATCTATAACCAGTTGTTGATCAATCGACACATTTTATAATGATGTAATTTAATGTAGCCTAAAAGTATAGAATGATCGATCAACAGTATCAAAGGCTTTTTTAGGTCTATTAATATGCCACACGAAAATAGACCCTTGTCGATATCATGTTATAAATATTACTTATAATAATGGCATGCTGTGTTGAGTGTTTAGCTCGGCCGGAAGCCATATTGGTTAAGTATAAAATTTTGTTTTTATTGAAAAACGTTTTGAGACATTTACACATGAATTTTTCAAGAATTTGATTCAAATTTGAAAGCAGTGAGATTGACCTATAGTTCCCTGTATCAGTTGAATTCATCATGACCTTTAAATAGAGGAATAACTTTAGCTATAGCATGCATGTTTCAGGTTTGAAGGAAACACTCCTTTTTCGATAGATATATTCATTATTTCTGCTAGTGGTCAAGATATTTGGTGTTTTATATACTTTAGTATTTGTATTATAGGGCAAGAGTAGATAAACTTTAATTAGCACAAGACATTGCCATTCTACTTCGTGTGGAGAAATGGGATCAAAGAAGAAAGAACCAGGGTAATTAGTGGTACTGAGATATTGGCTAAAATGTTTTAAGGGATTGGGTAACTTAGATTGAATCGGATTCCTATGGTTGAGAAATGTTTATTGAGAATATTGCGAATATCTCTAGGATTTCTCTTCATTTCATTTTCTGGTGGAACATTTGATTGTCGTAATCATTTTGTGATTATTCCTCTTGCGATTGATAAGCCCACCCAGGGTTTTTTCATGTTTTTTATGTTGTTATTAAAATATTCATGCAATATTTTATATAAACATTTGGTTATATAATATAAATTTTTACTAATTCGGTTAGAGTTGTTATCTTTTTTCGGTATAGTTTATACTTTTTTTATTCGCGGAGTGAATTAATTTGTTTGGCCTTATTTTAATTTGCTCCTGATTCCTTTTGTTATCCATGGCTTAGAGAACTGGGTTTTTTTCCTACTATTAGAGACTGGTTTTAAGGGGCAATTGTTGAGTTTGTCATAAAAGGTGATCAAAAGGTGATCAAAATCGTCTTTTTTGTTTGCGATGATAGCATACAAGTAATTAATTCGTGCTATATGTCGTCATTGAATTTTGACTCCGAAAATTTATAGTATTCACGAATTTTGGCATTAGTTCGGTATTGATAATTTATGTATTTATCAGATTGCATGATACAAAATTGCGAGAAGTAATCACTAATGTCAGAAACAATATTCCTACTTACAATTGGGTTTTCAATTTTATTGACAAAAATATTGTCAATTATAGAGTTGCAGATTGATTGTAAACTCTTGTATAGGCTTATCAATGGTATAGGTCTTAAAGCATAACTTTGGAGAGTGAATAAGAGGTTTTATATTGACAGGTTTAAGAGTATATTGACAGGTTTGAGCATTGAGGAGGTTTATGTTGAAATCGCCCATTACGTAAATAGTCCTATTTGAACCAAAAGAACTGGAGTTAAAAAAGTTAATATAAGCTGTCTATATACTACACCACATATAATGCTAGTTATATTTATAAAGTGTATTTCAACCCACAGAGTTTGAAAAGCTGAGTTTGAACATTTTTCAAGGACTGTATAAGATAAATATTATCTGATATAAAGTCCGACATGCACCTCCAGAAGCTAATGGTGTTCGAACAAATTCAAATCTATAATTCGCTATATCAGGATTGAAGGCAGAGGATTTACAATCTCTAATTTTTGTCTTCCGGAAATACCTATAACACTAAAATTATAATCAAAGTGTTGTATTTATTTTAGGCGAGTTTAATTATCCAAGTTGGGCCTCAAGCACCTTACGTTGTTATGTAGCAACGGGAAACTCGCATCTATATATTAGATTTTATTTGGCACTTAAGACTTGTAAATTTATGAGGTGAATAATATTGAGATTCATGTGAGAACCAGTATATATAGTTTGAATTGATGTCGCATCAGAATCTGCGTTAAGAGTGACTTGATAGGCCCAGATCACGCATACCAGGGTATTTATCAAGGTACTATTATTAAATTACTAGAAAATACATGCATGCAGAAACCCTCGCCTTGCTGACAAAACCATTGTATTTTCCGAACATGAAGTATCTAGAGTAGTTGTCATGGTAACACGATAATTTTTTAAGAATATTCTTGCAAATGAATCGCCTAAAAGTATCACTTTTAATTACAAAATTATCAATTTCCCAACATATATATGTTAGGTATATTATTATACGTAATATAAGCTTCAATTTAAGGTGAAATTCAACCACAAACGCTTCGCAAAATGTTTTAAAGTGTTCTTTATTTAACTATTAAAACTGCCTTTGTCTTTGTCTTTGATTATAAAATGCCGGCTTTATCGATAAACTTTGAGTTTGCAATAAAATTATTTCAAATTCTCGCATGAAAATAACTTTGCTTTCTTTTTAATATATAGTTAAAAAAATTCAATATAATAAAAAAGGGAATCAATATTATAAAAGATACACTGGAATTATATGCTGTCTTGTTTAGTGTTTCATATACGCAAAGGCCGTCGGGTTTTAAAGCAATTATAAAATCAATATTTAAAACAAACTTACCTTCGTTAACGTCGGCTCATTTCTTTTAGCCGATTCTTTCGCCCTTTCTTTCTTGATATTTTACAAAATTTTGCAGAAATGCGAGCAAAAATGAAATATATTTGCAAGAAATGTATCAATCGTCAAATCAAGAAATGTTTGCTAATTGCTATTTCGCTGTCGTCATGCAGTCGTATAAAGCAAACTTTAAATTGGACCAATCAGTGTCCGCTATTCATGACAGTCCGTCATATTTTTGAGATCAGTGATGACCACCCACCGAAACATCGTTGGTGAGCCACGCCCGCGATGATCGATGAACTTTAGACTTCGCTAATGCTTTCGTTTCCCCGGGTGTAAATAGCCGCGGGGAATTAGTACCCTCGCACAGCGCTTCGCGCCGTCGGCTCGGGGAAAAAGTTAATATGGTATAAAATGGCAGTTCCTCAAACAATAATTTAGTTAATTGAGCATTTCTTATATCATATTTTGAAGAGATCCAAACAGAGCATATTGGTAGCTACATATAGTGCCGTAACTGCTCAAGGCGCATTTACTTTGGCCTCTATTTCCAACGGCCCGTTGAACTTAGGCCTAATTTCTTTACTTCTTTCTTCGCTGCCCCCTCCTTAATTTGTACTCAGAGTATCATATTTGGCGCTTAAAAACTCAATGCTATGTTGAAACTAAATTCAGTTATTTGAACTCGCGTTATTGTACTATATACCTTGTCTTGCTTCGGTGCTTCTTTTTGTTTTTCAATCGTATATTTCGCAATTTTTAAAGGAGTTTATCTGGAGCTTTAAAGCATCGTTTTCCTTTCTTAATGATGTAATCGTATAAGGCATAATTGAAGTAGGTCTGCATGTTTTATTGTATGATTGAGCATCAGTATAAATCAAATTATGGAGCTCGAAAACACACAACCACCACTTGTGACCATGCAGTTCATCACTGTTCTCATAGATATACAATTAGTGTTTTATATTCGATTCATTTCTTGTTTGGTTCGATTATTGGCGAGCAAAGAAATTACAACAGCTCTGCGAATCGACGATGAATAGTAAATCAACGCAACGATAAACATATCAGTTCCCTATGAATAAATCAAATACGTTCCTTCATGAAAGTATTTTCTTGTAAAAGTTGTAATATTCACATTTTAAACGTATAAACACATTCGCCGCTACATGGTTCATGTGTGTTTATCTGCACCAGTTTAGAAAGGTAATTTTTGCAAAAACAAAGACTTTTCAATTTTGTTCATTCCGTGCATATCTTATTCGGAAAAGTAAGATTTTAGGTTTACTGCTGCAGTACAAATTTTATTTTGCATAATAAAACTTTTTATATAACGCGATAACCCCAATTCGTAGTACCTTAAGACCATATATTCAGTTCCTCATTCTTAAAACCTTTAATTTCCGTCCCCATTTATCAAAATTTTATATATTTGCCCATTCCCATGGCATTGTACTTCGTCACCTTGAAAACCATATATTCAGTTCCCCAGTCGAAACATTTAATTTCCCCACTCATCAAAATCGTATATATATATATACAGGGTGTATAAAAAAAAGCGCAATCCTCGACTGAAATGTAAAATTTAATTGCTAAACAAATGATAGACGAAAACGTTAAAGTTTACATTCATTTTAAAGCGTAGCCATTCAGATTTCTAACAGTAGGTAGGTAGGTAGGTAGGTAATACTTTATTTAAAATTAACAGAAAGAAGAACACGCTAGCCCCATCAACTCTAGGCTGGTTTCCATGGGGGGCGTGTTTAGATCTTAAAAATCGTTAAAAGCAAAATTTAAACTAAATATTAGTACACACATACTGTGCACGTTACTATATACAAATAATTAGGAAGCATGTCGCTGTCCAACAATTGATTTAAACAAATGAGGCGACTCGGCCAATTTTGCTTCGTTTGGGAGTTGATTCCAGAGCATATATAGCGCCGCTATATTTAAAACTTTTTTTAAGAAATTCTCGTTTCGGTTTAGGAATTGTTAGATCAGTTGCTGTATTTCGAAGATGATAATTAGTTTGATCTATTTCTCTTCTCACGAATGACCCCCGGAGACCTGGCGCAGTGTGGTCGTTAAGTATTTTATACATTAATACTGACTTGGCACCAGACCGCCTATTTTAAAGTGTATCCCAAGAAAGCATGTTGAGAAGATCAGCTGAGCGAGTATCATAATTAGCACCCGTTAGGACTCTTGCTGCACGAGACTGAAATCTTTGCAACTTGTCTCTTAGCAACTTACCACAAGTGTCCCAAAGGGGGAACAATAATCAAAGTAGGGCTGCACAAGACTTTTATAAATCGATTCTAAGGTATGCATTGGAACAAAGGGCTTTATACGTTTCATAGCGCCAATAGCAGCGCTCGCCTTCTTGCATATCATTTCAATGTGACTATCCCAATTAAGGGTTTCATCTAGTTTTACTCCTAGGCACATTTGTGTAGCAATTCGTGATATGGGTTTTGCATTAGCCACAACGGGTTCCTCGCACATTATATTATTAAGATTATACGGGGAGCCAATAAACATCATTTTACATTTTGATGGATGCATCTGCAGCCTATTTTCTTTAAGCCAGTTACAGACATGGGCAAGATCTGAATTTAAATTTACACCAAGTTCATTTGCATCGTAGGAAGATGAAAAGATTTGAGTATCATCCGCGTACATGCATGGATTAGTTGATTTCAAACAATCGGGCAAATCATTAATATATAATAGGAACAGCAGTGGTCCCAGTATAGATCCCTGGGGCACTCCACAAGTGATAATTTTATTACTAGATAATTCTCCATTAACATTACATTGCTGTTCTCTATTTGTTAAATATGACTCAAACCATTTTAATTCTACGCCAAAAATTCCAAATTGCTCATTCATTTTATTTAACAAAATGCGATGGTTTATAGAGTCAAATGCCTTTTTGATATCTATGAACACAACCCCATTTAACTTTCCATTGTCCATATTTTCTAGCCACTCATCACACATTTGGAGGAGGGCAGTTACAGTTGAATGCTTTGGACGAAATCCAGATTGAAACTTTGACAGAAGAGAGCTTTCAGACAAGTATCTATATACTTGACGGAAAACTTCCTTCTCAAAGGCTTTACTCACCACCGGTAAAATTGAAATAGGCCGATAGTTCTCACATTGTCTTTTATCCCCGGATTTAAATATTGGCGTAACGCGAGCACGCTTCCATTCATCTATATATACGCCTGCTGCAAGCGACAGATTGAAGATGAATGTCAACGAGGGTGCAATTATGTTTGCAGATA
>CACRXK020014813.1:0-12766 GCA_902702795.2 Paramuricea clavata
TTTTTTCGTACTTTCACTATCCTTATCTGCCAATAATTTGGCGAGTTCACTTTCATTCAGCGAAGCAAATCTGCTGTAGGCCATTGTTTGTTTGTTTTTTTCGCGCGCTTATAGGTTCAAGCTTTTGGCCGCGCAAGGGTTTGGGCACGAGAGAGTCCAATAATTTTTTTTTTGGATGCAAGTTCGATCCAAAAAAACAATTATTGGACGCTGATGACGTCATCGGCGGAAAATACGTAATAAATGCCGAATACTGAAAATTAGCCGGTGCTTTCTGACCAATTAGAAACGAGAATACATATTAAATGTATAATAATAGAAATTGGTCATTTTGAGTGACATAATCGTGTATCGTCATCGATCCGTATCGTTGAACAATGAAAAAATTTGTTGTGAAATTAGTGAAGATAAAATAGCATTTTGTGAAAAAACTGCGGGTCTACGGAGTGGGAACTTTTCGGATTTGAACTCAGCGTGTTCGAAAGTGTTAGTTCCAGTAAACATATTTCAGATCTAAGACATGCTTAATGAAAGTGAACGATATCGGGTCACAACACACGGACTATTTGTCTAAAGTCTCGATAACTGTGTTGGTCTCCTCATTTTCAGCACTCACAGCATAAATCTCTTTTACAGTCAATTTCAGCTGACTTTTCACTCAAATGTTCTGAACTTCGTTCCGAACTTCGCAAATTCGTTGCCAAATTCAAAAGTTCATAATGAAATTCACAAACAGGTTTGTAAACTGGGCATTTGATTGGCTGATTTGATTTAATAGCCAATCAGAGGCTTTGTTTACAAACCTGTTTGTGAATTTCATTATGAACTTTTGAACTTGGCAACGAATTTGTTCGGAATCTTAACGGTGAAAAGTCAGCTGAAATTGACTGTAAGCCAGAAATCATATTTTCAATAATACTGATCTCGGAATTAACTTTATTAATAGCTCTTCTTATGGCATTTTTACTCGGCAATGGTACACCAGGAAGTTGTTTCTCAATTAGGTCGTTCAATTGTTTCTTAGCTTTTGTCAGCCTGGTTTTAGCCGATTTCTTACAACTTCGTAAAGTTTGAATCTTGATACTCGCATGTTCGCTTTCTATATTCAATGTATTTTCTTCTTTTTTACTTTCGTGGTCGGCGAGATGAACATTTTGAATACTTTTAACAGCTTCAACACCTTGGTCTGTCTCTTCTCCCGGCAAGTCTTGTTGTTGTCCACTCGTACTATTAAGCGCCATATTTGCTCGCACATTCACAACAAAAGTCGCGAATTTCTCGCTATTTTGTCAACGGATCCGGCTCTCGAAGGACCAAACTTGTTCCCGATTAATTGAACAGTCTATAAAATGTCTACACGAGATAATTCGCCACTTTATTCCGAGTAAAGCCCGTTCTCCACTAGGCGAATTTGTTCGCGCGACGCGAAGCGAAAACCGAAATCCGGCAACGTGATTGGTCGGCGAAAAAATTCGCGGCGAAAAAGTAGGATCGCTTCCTACTTTTTATCTGTTCGCGCGAATAAATTCGCCTAGTGGAGAACGGGCTTAAAGAAACACAAAAATAGCCTAAATATCGTCACACTTTTTTGTAGTCAAAGAAATATAAACTAGAAGTCTAGAACCACTGAGCTATAATATTACTGGAGGAGCTGCTCCTATCTTCCGCCAGTCAAAAAAGTGTCGCCAAAAACATGGCGGATTTTCACGCTTGCTTACGCCATCTGGTTCCTTTTGGCAATGGTATTTACCACTGACAAACCGCGATCCTCTGCTTTTGACGGTGTCTTTCACCCCCCTGGATTTTCGATAAAAAATGTTTTTGTTTCCAGCTAAAAATATTTTTCTGCTACTTTGCTTGTTTTACAAAGTCGAGGGATGTGGATGCTGCAATACGCTATAAACGAAGGGTAGAGTATTTTCTTCAGGTAAGATTTTTTTAAAAACTTTTCAGATGGCTAAAAAATTTGTGTGTATGAAATTTTGCTTTTGTTTCAAGCTCTGGCTTTTGCGTTTTTACTCTCGGTTTTTATTGCCAGTTACAGTAGTTTTAAATACTCTGTGTCCTTCTGTATACTATTTATTAAAACCCTTACACTTACAATAAGCATTGTAAGCATTTAGTAAGCTCTGGATTTTAATATTTTTATATATAATATTAATAAATATGTTTCCTGTGACTATCTTAACTTTATATTATTAAACTGCTAGTCTTTGCCAGATTTTGTATTAAACAGCAGTTGCCTACTGTGCAATACTGCAGTTAGTCATGTATATGTGGGGCGTAGGAGGTGTGCACAACCAATTTGTATATGGCACTTTTGACAGCAGCTTGAGTTGTAATGGCCATGGGGCAACTTTTTGCTGCAATAAATAACTATTTTGTGCATATACCATCTCTGCAATACAAGCAAATGTTTTGTTGATACCCTCAACACAAAGACCAAGCATTCATGGGTAATTCCACAATACATTCACACCTCCCAAAAAGAGGAATACAAGTTGACACCTTTCTCCTTCAGTTGTTTAATATATGTCCTCAAACATTTTACTATGATAGAGGGGTTTGTCCTGCTTCCCTCTTGAGATGACAGCAATATCCTCTGTAGTGAGGGGTCTGATATTCTGTCTTAATAATCCTCACAATGGGTAATTCCAGAAAAGATCCATACTCCCCCCACAGAGGAAATTTCTGCCATCCAGAGGGGGAAGGAAGAAAAAATTGTTTCTGATAATAGTAAATGTATTAGGACATTCAAAGGGGTAGGGGGTTAACTTCCTATTTCCTCTGTGGGGGTGGTATGGATGTTTTCTGGAATGACCCAATGATAGACTAGCTAACTACAATATATTTAAACATTACTCACTTTTCTTATTTAGGTTGAAACTTTAATGTGAGAGTACCCCTAGAAGTTTCAAGATACTGAACAGCAGAGAGTAAATTAGTCATAGCCAGTGGGGCAACAAAGTTATTAGAACAGTTTAGATTTTAAAATAATTTATTGTAATTAATTATTATTCTTTGAAAAAGTTAAATTAAATTACTTCAGCTGTGTACTGTGTTATAAATGTGGGATAATTTTGCAAAGAAAAAAGCATGTGAAAAGAGAAATGCACAAAAAAATACTGAATTTTAAGCCAAGGGTGCCTGAACTACAGTATGGCTTAACTCAGGGTGTACCTTGTGTGTGGGGCAGGGGGCTGTGCTGCCTGTGCACCCCATTTTCTGCTAAGATTGTTGATAAAATCAGAAAAAGGAATTCTAATCAGTAAAATATGGGACTGGTCATTGGTAAAATTGTTATTAATAGTTTTTCTCAAATATTGTGATTCATCACAATGACCTAGTAGGCCTTAGAGAACATTGAAAATTGATTTTTTTTTTTAATTTTCTTACTTGAAATTGAAAGGGAGGGATTAAGTAGGGCAATGAGTGGGCACTGGCCATGCCCTATCTTTGATAAAAATGAAGTGTCAAGCCCCTCATTGAAATTTTATCCAAACACTATCAGAGAAGACAGTAACTACAATGCCATCTGTGTTCCACATTAGTTGAAATGTGTTCTTCCTACAAATGACATCATGCACATACTGTATTCCCCACAAAAGCACCATTTGATGTACAAAGTTAGTAAATAAAAACACAAAATACTGATACATGTATGGTTTCATACTGCTAGATACAAATATCTAGATACAAAGAGCTTCAATATATATCAGGACTATCAGCAATATTTAAATATTTTTAAAATAAAAATAAATGAAACTATATTATATGTCTTATATAAAAGTCGACGTATTTTCTGCAACAAAAACTTTAAATACTTGTGGCTAAAATAAAGCATTATCCATCGTATTTAAATATAATCATATCCCATCAATATGACAAATTTTTCACGAAATATTTACAGTATTTCAGGTTCTCGAGAACTCACTAACTGTGAAATATTATATTTTACCCGTCCGAGGCTGTCAGCTCGTCTCAACTGGCTTCAAATGTCGTCTTTGCCGATATTTCTCTAGGTTTATTGTCTTTAGCGAACAAGGATAACTTGTACAGATTGCACATCTTTGAAAAAAATAGTCGACGTCCAAAATTTATGTAAAA
Organism: Paramuricea clavata; assembly: GCA_902702795.2. Taxonomy (NCBI): domain Eukaryota; kingdom Metazoa; phylum Cnidaria; class Anthozoa; order Malacalcyonacea; family Plexauridae; genus Paramuricea; species Paramuricea clavata. Next base: position 4,108 of record CACRXK020014813.1, read on the forward strand.
AATCCAAAACTACGACTGCAAAAACAACAAAATATTTTTTGCAAAAACCAGGGGGAGTGAAAATTGTAGCGGGCTCAAAATTGAGCCTTGTTCAGTGGTAATTGCATGAGCAAAAGGAACCAGATGGCGTCATTCTGGCGTCAGCAAAGGCCGAAATCCGCCATGTTTTTGGCGACACTTTTTGATGCCGAGCACGTCCTCCAGTTATAGTATAGCTCAGTGGACAACACTTACTTTATTTTCATGGTAATTGCCACTGACCAACCGCGATCCTAAGCTTCCGACGATGTCCTTAACCCCCCTGGTTTTTGGGCAAATATTTAATACGATATAGATATTTAAAAGTTTTCTGTTGTTTTTGAGCTAAAAAATCTTAATATTTCCCTCGAAACATTACTTGTTTTAATTGTTTTTGTTTGTGGAAACACCACGTAAATTTATTACTGCAAAGCTTTCGATATTAGATATCATATTATAATATTATTATTATCATATAATATTATTTTTCGATATTATATTATATATCACATATTATTAGCACTGATGAAGATCCGGGCTTACGGATCGAAAGCTTTGCAGTAATAAATTTACGTGGTGTTTCCACAAACAAAAACAATTATATTTTATCGCCATGCAAACATTCAAAGAACTTATTACTTGTTTTACAACGCGGAGCGAGGGTGCGGGTTTGCTTCGCTTGTGGATCAGCATTTCACTACAAAGAAAGACTAATTCTTTCAGGTAAGATTCACGAAACTTTTTTATAACTTTCTAGACGACTAGACGGCTAGAGTCACTAGATATGAAGGGTCATATTATGTCGAAAACTCATCATCCTAATATATACTGCAAATATTTCAATAGGGGACATAAAAGTATTGTTAATGATTAAACATTGTGTACATGAAATTATGTTGTTTTGTGTCAGCACTGGTCTTTGTGGTTTTATTGCCAGTTTTTATTTATACTAAAAATTGTGGTTGTTTACATGTTCATATATTTTAAAACGTTTATTAAATATGGTGTGAAATTTACATACTTGCCCATCACAGTGCAGAATTAGTATATACAGATAAGCACAAGACTAGAGAGAGTTGAGCCGTAGAGGAGGCCCACCTACATGTGACAATGCATGTGCCCTGTCCTGATGAGCCCTAAGGTCTGTCTTTATTATTTTATTCTGTCTGTCTAATGCCAGACGATTTTAAGGGGATTGAGACTGCTCCCTGCTGCCACACAGTGGGTTAATTACACTATCTGCAAATGGGCAGCCCCTGATATATATAATCAGCCAATTAAGCTGCAATGAACCCTGGCCGTACTTTCTTATTTTACTCAATCTGTGAGATTAAATCCAGATGTTTTACTCATCAAGGGAAGAGTCTTAAAAATAGATATCATTTTGCCATTGTCTGTTCAGAACTATATAAAATTATATAGTTTTACACAGTATGATGTCATAGTTATTGGCAAGAACAAAAATGTATCCCACAAGCTGCCGGAATTTAAGTGATCAGTCACTGATACACTAATCATGAGGTAAATTCGTAATGCTACAACAGTTCTAACAAGGGCGGATTTTCATTTATTTAAAAGGAGGGGTAGAAAAATTTCTGGTGGGGTGCAAGCGGCACCACTCAGTGAGCTTTGGCAGGGGTTAGGCATTTGGGAATAAAGCCTTTCACACAAAATGAGAGGGTTGCAGCAGAATTTTGGTGGGGTTGAACACTTTATTAGAGGGGTTTAAACTCCCCCCCCCCTTAACTGTCAAGTAAATCCACCCATGATTTCTAACATTGGGAGTATATAGTGATGTCCGATTGGCCATGACACAGCCTGTGAGAAATTATGATGAAAATTTGATCATAATAGTTAAGTTTGACATATTTTAGCAGTTAGTTAGGAATGTAATAATTGCATTGCTGAATATTGAAACATAAGATTTAATTTTGAAGCTCAGATCAATTACTGGTCTTGGTAAAAACAGATCATGTAATTGCACTCTCCCCTTGACTAGTAAAATTGTCTGGCATTAGGTAGATTAATTTAAAATAATACAGTAAAGCATATACACATTGCCACTTGTGAAGGATTAACATATGTGTATATGATATTATTGTGATGTAAAGATGTATAATGTATCATGATAATAATGTCATCTTTTATTTTGCAGAAATTATATGTTTAATATACACAAGAGATGACACAGGAGAGGCATCAACATGCAGAAAAACAACAAAATGAATTAGTTCATTATAATACCATGCATAACAACATAAATAATTATATGATTATGATAACTTTATTGAAGTGTAAATAAAGTTTAATAGCAATTAAAATTATACATTTTTGTTTTTTAAATTGTTTACTGCTAATAATTTTTCAAAAAAGTCAAATACACCCTTCCGGAATGTATTTCACCTTGGCTATGGAGCCTCATTTTCATGCATGTGGCATGAGTTATATCTCAATTGTGAAAATGAGACCCTATATATAGCCAAGGTGACATTATTTCTGGAAGCATGTATTAAAATACAGTATGTTCAGTTTCCAAAGATATGTGTGGCTTGGTACTGTAACTTGCCACCCAGAAAGGAGTGTGTCATTGTGGAATAAATCTGCAATATAAAACAAGAGTAGATTAATTATGTAAGTTGTACAAAAATCCACCAGTAACATAATTAGCATATGATCAAGGTAAACAAAAGAATGTGACCTATAAACTCCTCAGCTTAATAAACCATGGGTATCAGAACTATGAGTGCACTTATAAACAATATTGCTCATTCAGAGTGATATTTTAATACTGAGAAAACTTGCAAGAAATCAGGCCATCCTGGAAATGAGGTTTATGTCTGTTTATAAAACGAGACCTCAGGAATCAACCTTTTAAACATTATTACACAGACAGTTTCCACTTTAAAGACCGTCGTAATCCTCGTATATGTGACTGAATCTCGATCAAAGCTTCGTAGTTTGTAACCAAATATTTTGCGATTATTGTTGCTTGCTAAAATTAGTAAAATAGTGGGAAATATTACACTTTACCATGTGTATTACATAGGAAGTTGTTTTATTAACAAATAGAGTGTCAGTTTCATCGTTATACTGATCATTTTCATGTCAAATAAGGTAAAGTCTAAATATTAAAAAATTGAAATATGAAAATTTGTCTCTTACGGTCTTACCCTTTGAAAATCCATATTCAAGTCTTTTCCCACATTTCTTGAGGTTTTAAATTTGTTTGTCGTCTTTCACGGGCGAGAATAACACGTAGGACTTGCATATTTTGGTCCAAATCGTCAAAGGTAGAAAATTTATATCGAAAAAATTTTAAAAACCGATTCAAAACCACGAGAACTATAATATCTGCAAAACTTTTTTGCAAAAACCAGGGGTGTGTGAAAACGGCCGTGGGCTCAGAAATGAGCGTGGTCAGTGGTACCTACCATGAAAATAAAGTAAGTGTTGTCATGGAAATGGCGTCATTTTCACTCAAAATCCGCCATGTTTTTGGCGACACTTTGTTGACTGAACGAAGTATAGGAGCAGGTCCTCCAGTTATTATACAGCTCAGTGGTCTCGCCGCCATTTTGGCAGTAAGTGTTATGCACTCGTCATCTCGCGTGATCACTCGTGATCAGCACGGAAAATTACGGACACGCAAACATTAGGGAAATACGTCGAGTGACACATCTTTATAGTATCTAATCTTTGATTGTATGTTCCGAACCACTGAGCTATACTATATTACTGGAGGAAGTGCTCGGCAAAAAAAGTGTCCGCAAAAACATGGCGGATTTTCGCGCCATATGACGCCATTTCCATGACAACTGGTTCCTCCGGCTCATGAAATTACCGCTGACCAGGCTCAATTCTGAGCCCGCTACAATTTTCACACCCCCCTGGTTTTATCAAAAATATTTTTGCTTTTCGACGTTTTTGCAGTAAATTCTCATTGTTTTTTTTATATTTTTTCGACTTTTGACCATTGGTTCAAAGATTTAAAAGTCGTACACACTATTCTCACCCGCGAAAGACAAAAAACCGATATGAAAGCCCCGAAAAATTTAGGCAAAGACGATATTTGATGGCACAGCTATTCAGGTAAATTTTCACATACTATTGGTATGCTTTTATTTTTAATTTTTGAATGATAGTGGGAGTAAATGGTAGAATATAATCCATCAGATAACAGGCTCTTTGTATAGTATAATGTATTATTTTCCGCCGTGTACTCAAAGTCTTGTCGTAGGCTACTGACAAATACAGAAACTTTGTTTTTATATTCAAAGTTTTTTGGGTTTTTTTTTTACTTTACTAGCTTTGTTAAATTGTTGGCGGACCATGGTTTTTGTTAAACAAATTTTGTTTTATTTAATTCAGTTAAATTTAGTTAAATCAGTTTTTCCCTCAAATCAAAGGGGTTTTCTATATAGACTAATAACTATATGGACTGATGGCTGAAATCTGACATGCTTGATTTTATGCAATTGTATGTGCTAAATAAGTGTATATACAGGTATAAAGGCATGAAACAATGTGCTTCTATCTATATTCTTTGTGTTTATATATGCTAGAGTCTGTGTTTATTGTAGTATGCATAATCTAGGGTGCCAGTAGAAGCAGCCTAGGGGTGCCAGAAGCTCAGGATACTGTGGCCAGCTTATCTGGTAATATGATTTCTACCTAGATTTCTGACTGTCATGTTGAATTGAGGATTCTTGAACCACTAGAAATAGGATTGTACTTCCTGAATGTTGGGTACCAATCACAAGTGTAGGTATAAGCAAAGTATCTAGATTATAGGGTTGCACTGGATCTCATTATACAGGCCAGAACTGAGAAAGTCACACATGCTAGTCAGACATCAAGTCAGAAACAATTTAATTGGTAGATAATGTCACTTCCAGTCCATGCAGGTGGATTTATTTGGGGTTTTGTTCATTTCAGTCCTCTCTCTGTGCACCCCTGTATGATGCAACTACCTGAAACTAACTAAATCAATGAACTTCAACATTTCAGGTGAAAGACCTATAGTATTATTTTTCAGGTAGTTGCATGCATGATACATTTAAGCCTTTAAATATTGTGGTGGCTTAAGATGTTTTCTCATTTCCTTTCTTCACTTTTGTCTGTAGTGAAAACTTTAATTTACAACATTTTAATTATATAATCTCTTTTTGGTCTAATTGCAGAATTATTTGATGGTGATACAGTTCATAGTTCAACCTCTTTATTAAAGAATTATCAATTATTAGAAATAATTAATTTTGTTAGCAGTGATAAAACTATCCAGACAAGTTATTATTATGACTTTGTAGCCAGATGGGTATGATTTTGCTTTGGCTGTTCAGCATTTTGATCCATTGTGATATGTCTTGTGGTACCTGTGAATGATTTTACCTGCAAAATGAATGACAGAATATCAGAATGTAACATTACATTAAGATACATCCTTACACGGCAATATAATTATGTAAATATAGATGTTCAGTGTGAAGAATATGGTCTTTGACATTCTTTGTATATAATAAACATGTTATTGTGAAATGGAAATGATCAAATAAAGTTATTTCTGCAACAGCCCTTGCATTCAAACACCTTATTTGTATTTTTCTTGTTCATGCTTGAGCATCAGCCTCAGGATAAGCAAATTCCATTGGATTTGTGAGAGCACTTGAACTATATTGGGTCATTACATGAATTACAGAAAAGATTCAGACTCTCACAGCCTGTGCTACAAAAAAGTTACAGCTGTGACAATGTAGAGGGGTGATCCAAATAATAAAAATGATGTTTAATATGGACTTAAAATTATGAAGCAATTGAGTGCACCAGCACTTTCCTCTTTAACAAATAAAATTATCTAGCATTGGACTGAGCAAGATAACAAAGTAGGGCACAGTGCCCCTTAATTAATCACTTAAAGGTTTAAATGCTGAATTTTTTGAAAGTGCCAGAGTGGCAACTGGCAGGCTATACTGAAAAGGTAGGTTGTGGACATGCATCCTAAGTAAATACTGCTACAAAAACCTGGTAGTTAGCAGTTAAAAGTTAAAACCAATCACGAATTTCATTAGTTCAAAGTAATATAAAACAAAACAAGTCGAGAAAAGGATTTTGAACCCAAGATATGAGACAAAATTAATATGAGAATGAGTTTGAACATAAAGAACAAGAAAAAAGAGGATAACTGAATTACAAAACTGCTGTGATATTGTTGAAACTAGAAATATTATACATTTGCTGTTTATAACGGTAGTTTTTTGCCTTTTCCATCGAAATGGCAAGTTAAAATATTTGCCAAGCAGCCCAAGCTTTGGCAAGCTAGAATTTAAAAAAAAGTATTAAAAGAAATAAAACTTTCGTGAATCTTACCTGAAAACAAGAAATATAATAATCCTTCGAGTGAATTGTTTCATCTACAAGCAGACTAAAAACTTAAAACTAACACACTTTTTCCTCGACTGCGAAAATAGCAAAATTTTCGGTCGAAACTCGAAAATTATTATCAAAATTTTTGCAAAAACCAGGGGGGTGAAGGATTTTATTTCAAGCGCAGGATCGCGGTTGGTCAGTGGTAATTGCCATGAGCCGGAGGAACCAATTGGCGTCAGCAAACATGAAAATCCGCCATGTTTTTCCGGACACTCGTTTGACTGAAGGATAGATAGGAGCACGTCCTCCAGCAATATTAGCGAGGTTTAGCAAAGACGACGCGACGTCAAAGACGACGTGAAAATGGCGTAAAAATGGCGTGATATGCCCATCTATGGATGTGCCTACGCCATTTTTACGCCATTTTCACGTCGTCTTTGACGTCGCGTCGTCTTTGCTAAACCTCGCTATTATAGCTCAGTGTTCCGAACATGAAGTTCTAAAATAGTTGTCATGGTAACACGATAATTTTTTAAGAATATTCTTACAAATGAAAAATCGCTTAAAAATATCACTTTTCATTACAAAATCATTAATTTCCCAACATATATATTTAGGTATGTTATTATACGTAATATAAGCCTCAATTTAAGGCAAAATTCAACCACAAACGCTTCGCACACCGGTTTTAAAGTGCTCTTTAACTAAACTGCCTTTAATTATTATCAAAGGCCTTCGAGGCCGACTCACGGATGAGATCAAATTAATTAAAGGGGGATATGATTTACAGCAGTTTTTTACAAATGGGAACCGTGCAAGGGCAAGGACATTATTTGGTAAAACACGACATAATATAAAATGTTCCCGAAGATCTTACAGGTTTAAACAGTTTAATTTTAACGACATCCTCGATTTTAACAATAAGGGACCGGTCATTAATTATGGAAGGGGGAGGGGAGGAAAAAAATAGGGGGGGCATATGTAGCAATGACTAGAAGGGGGGCTATTAAATTTTTTCAAGAATATGACAGGGGGTGTTGCAATTAAACTTGAAGGAATTTGCTTAATAACCTGGTATCCATTTGGTTGTAAATGTTGCAACTAAATCATGGTCACTGATGTGAAATAGTCTGGATTCATCTTGTCTTGTGTGTGCTGTATGCAAATCAGTCTTTACGGATTGCAGACTAGTTAAATTGACAATGTATTATTACATCAGCTCTTGATGTGGTTAAATACATTTAAATTAAGCAAGGTTAACGGCGTTTGTATTATGCAGGCCACATCCGCTGCGGGGAATCTGTGACGTCATATCGATCAAAGGGGGTTGTTTCATGCCTTGTGATCAGTGCTTCGGCCTGGGTATTCATTCTACCATTGTATGCTTTGCCTAGCTGCAGCAAGTTTTGCGCTTCGATACCTTTTCCCGACCCACCCACCCATGTTCATTCTAAAAGATTTTATCTGGTAGCTAGTATATGTCATTTTTATATAATTTTTAATCTCACATAAAATAGGATGTATAGACCACTATACACTGTCGCAGGTATGCCTTGGCAGAATTGTCATTGCTATCTCCTTTTGCTGCTAATTTTACTGATTGTTGCTCTCATTGTTGTTGCGCAGCTGCTATGGCAATACTTCGTACCATCAAGTCTAGTTGCAGCCTTAAACATGGTTACGATCGCCCAGACCAAATGGAAACCTGATTTTAGTGTTATATATAAAAATACTCCTCTTTTAATTACAATTTTCTGCTAATAAATATATATTTTTGGTCGACGTTAATATCTTGCCAGTTCCATATTCTTATTTAATAATTAATACTATAATGCCTGGGTATCCCCATTTGACGAGTAAAAATGAAAATGGGGGGGGGGTCAAAGAAAAATATTCTAATATGCAGGGGGGGGCCATCATTAAATTTCTGCCATTTGGGGGGGCTTTCAATTTTAAAAATTTAGAAAAGAAAAAAATTCCCCTCCCCCCTTCCATAAATAATGACCGGTCCCTAACCAATATCAACAGTCTTGAAAAAACAATCTGAATAGATTATTATAAAACTACACACTATCAAAGCAAATCTATATAAAAGTACAATAACCGTAGCTGTCAGGTGTGTATAGTGTTCAACAGAATAACTATAAGTATAAAGCTGTACCTAATACAGTCAGTATCAGTACATCCAATGACCGTGGCTTTCCGATATGTACAGTGTTAAACAGAACAATTTAAACATGATAACTATAATAAGCATAAAGCTGTACCCAATGTAATA
>CACRXK020014814.1:0-12766 GCA_902702795.2 Paramuricea clavata
GTCGTCGTCGTCGTCGTCGTCGTCGTCGTCGTCGTCGTCGTCGTCGTCGTCGTCGTCGTCGTCGTCGTCGTCGTCGTCGTCGTCGTCGTCGTCGTCGTCGTCGTCGTCGTCGTCGTCGTCGTCGTCGTCGTCGTCACGCTGCATTGCCACAAAAAATCTTGAAATAATATATCATAATTTCTTCATAGCAAAGTGTTCGAATCCGTCAATAAGCACAAATGCAAGAGTGGTAGGAAATGAGTTCTACAATGGCAAGGAAGTGGAATTTGTCTGTCGGAGAGATTATGTTCTTGATCTAGAAATTTCAAAGAAGTTGACTTGTGAAAATGGAAAATGGAAAGGAATAATCCCATTGTGTAAAGGTATAACAGATCTGGTCTATCGCGTTAAGAATCCCAACGACCGGAATGGTTCATGGTGCACGTACACAAATACAAATTTATTTCTTTGCTTGATTGTAATAAAAGGTAGAGTGCATGAAACTTGCCTTTACGGCCACCTCGTTAATACCGTGATCTCTTTATTACGTCCACTTATTTTTGTCCTCGAAAAACGCCAAAATAATACACTTTCTTATAAAGATACCCAGTTAAAACTGCCACCTCGTTAATACGGTCAATTTTCTTTCGGCCCGTCCTTGGCTGTTTTTCGGCCGATCCGTTGACTGGGGTTCCACTTTCTAAGTTATATTACCCAATCTTTCAATTACTTTAGCTAGAAATGATTACCCAACAAATTTATCTTCACTATCAACCTTCAAGTATAACTAATGAATGACTTCTTTTTTTTCTGTCCGTAGCACCATGTAGAAAGCTCGGCGCACCAGCTCATTCAAGAATCACAAAAGGAGGTTTTAGACATAACGAGAATATCAAATTTGAATGTGATCCAGACTATCACCTGCGAGGAAGGAACGTCTTGACCTGTTCAGATGGAACATGGAATGGTGCCCCTCCGACCTGTTTAGCAAGGCGAGAAACGTTGGACACGCGCCCGACTTGTCTTTGAAGGGTACTTGGTTTAACTAATTTAAATTAATAACTCTAATTTAAGCAAAGCCACGCCAAGCCAGACAGAAATATTGCTCAAATTATTCAAATGATATTGTTTTAAAATAGTATATTTACACCTAGTTATATAGTTCTCATATTCACTGAGACATTTCTTCAAGCTATGGCTCTCATTCGTGCGTAAATTACAACTAAGATTCTTATGTTTCTTTGTTTTTATATTGCGCAAAATAGCATTGTAATATGATCTAATGCGCTTAGTAAGTAGGGAGATCCGAGATACTTTGCCGTATATTTGGTCAAATACAGCACATTCTCCCCTCTGGATACACAAATTCCCCTCCTGTCCTTCCGTATTAAAAGGCCTGGTTCCTGAGCTTCTTGTTGATACCAAAATGGCGCAATATATTCAAAAGAAAACATGGCTCGGACGCGTTTTTTAATCAGACGTCGATATAAACCTATCTTCGCGTATATTGCGTCGTGTCTATAAGTTAATTTTCGTGGTTTTCAACGTTTATGGAAACCCATAGTATAAGTCATCTTTGCTTATAGAAAGCCCAGATTCTGGACTTCGTTTTGATATCAAATATGGCCGGCCATATGAAAAGGATAGATGTTGTTTTTACATGTTTATCGCGTCTTCGCTCACATGAAAATTATCGTTTGTGGATAATTCACTTGTCAATTTTTACTGCATTTCTCGGCAAAAATGGACGGTCTAAAATATATCAGATCACTTCGAAAATATTAAAAGTATTTAAAACAGACGGAATACTTGATGATGTGAAGTTTACGAGGGAAGTGAGGCAAATTTGACAAGTAATGAAACGGGTCGTAAAATTTTGAACGAAACTGGCCGTTTTCGCGGAAATTTGGCACATTGTATACAGTTCATAGACTTCATAGGAGCCAGATCTGTGCGATACGGGTAAAGAAATAGACGTACTAGGAGGTAATAATATGACATATTTATCTTATTTGACTACAAATGTTCTGTTATTTTCAAAAATAGTGAGGCAAATTTTGTAACAGCGATTGAACTGGCTTATATTTACAAAAAATGGCGCTCCCTATATTATTCCGTAGTAGCGTTTCGGCCATTTTGTTTTTTAAAGTTCGCACTTGCTCAGTGCAAATGTCTTGAATTTCTGGCCATGGTAAGCATAAAATATTTCCAGAAATTGGTTCATGATCTTTTTCTATTGAGTCATAACCAGAGTAGTTACTTTATACTCTACCCCCTTCCTGCACTTTCCAAGCAACATTTTTGCCATTCTTCCCCCGTTTGAGGGAATCTAGAACTGCAGAAACCATGGCTTATACACTATCAAAGTTTCTGTGATCACAGTAGGGATTTTGCTTTAGTAAATTCTAAGTTTTGAAGGATTCGCAAGAAATGTTTGAAGGAACTGACTCAGTGTTAAATTCCTTCAAAAATACGTATTGACTCTTCCCTCAAATATTTCTTATAAATCCTTCAAAACGTGCGAATTTACCTATGCAAAATTCCTACTATGATCACTGAAACTTTAATTGTATAACAATCCTTTATGCTTCCACTATTTTGTAACGTAAAGTTGTAGTAATTGTATTTTGTCTTAACTACGTACAGCACAGACTACAGCAAGGCCCTTGCATGGAAAGCATGGTTAAATAATTCGTAATCCAATACCCTGGAGGTGAAATTGGCTTCAGCGAACAAGCAAACTATGGAGAAACAAATAGAAGTACTTTGGATTCTATTTCTACCTTTTGTAGCCCTAAACATAATGTCTATAATATCCTGTTTCCCCCAGGGGCAGAGGGGGAAATTTGCCCCGCGCCCCCAGTTTAAGGGGGGGGTCCCCAAATTTGGAAAATAAACAAAATAATTTGGAACATTTTTTTATCTAACAAAATTCACTGCTGGATTGAGAATTTTAAGGAATTACGATGTAAAAAAGATCTCATCGGCCATAATTTGCAAAGTTTGGTCCAAATGCTATGAGCCTATACGACAGTCAATTCACACTCTTGCGAAGATTTCTTGTGAAGTGAAATTGTTTGGATAAAGTTAATTTTCCTGGGTCAATCCCCTCTTTCCAATACTCATTAACAATTCATAAAGAAAACACGAAAGGTATATCATATACTGTACCTGATGTACTAGCTTAATCAAGTCGATCTAAGTTAATGTTTTTCACCAAATATAATCATTCACAGACAGTTTCAAAGTTGTTGAAAAATAAAAACGTTTTCAACAAACGAAACACAAGCTGTATGAGACGACATTCACGTCGACGTCTGTTTTGTATAACACATACAAAAAAACGTTTTCTCGTGTTTGTAATCTTGTAAAACACGTCCACAGGGTTAGACGTAAAACACTGTTCCTATGTTATATATACATAGGTGAACAAATAATTAACAATAATTTATTGAAGTGGAGGTAAATAGTACAAGGATATGATGAATATCCTGCACTATTCACCGACACAGAGGTTAATATAATCGTTTTAGCATATACCACAAAACAAAAATGATAAAAAAACAACGAAAATATTTTTAAAACAATTTGCATTCCAGCTCCCGTAATTAATAGTTGTGAACAAAATAGAATTCACACACTCTTAGTTATTTTATTCATTAGAAATAGTTTTAAGGAATACCTCTACACACTGTTAAACAAAATTTTATGGCTTTCTTCGTGTCTGGCAAAACCGCGGCTTCGTTTAGTACAAACGTTTTCTTGTCTGTAACCGGAAGACAACAGAACGCCTTTTCGTTTTGGTCCGGAAGTGAACAGCACAAGGATATCTAGAGTTGAGTGGTTACAAATTGCGCAAAAGCACTATATATCTACCTCCCAACTACATGCTAACAATTATTACAGATGTTAATTTTTTTATTTAAAATAGCTAAATTTTAGGCTCATAACGATCAGTGGCTGTAAGAATATTTGCTTAATAGTTCTTTCAAACAAAACAAGCAAATTTCATATTGCAATAGCTCACTAATTACAATACACCACATGTTCCAGGTTTTAAATTTATTTTATTAAATTTGATTCACTTGTAGCCTCTTGTCCACCTCTGTCGGCAATACCCAACGGTAACATAAATGGCGGAAAACAACGTACACACGGCTCTCACGCTATATTTTCTTGCAATGCTGGTTATCAACAGATTGGCTCATCCCTTGCACTGTGTAATGATGGAACATGGTCAGAAAAACTGCCAAAATGTTTAGGTTTGTTTGTTAATTAAAACATTGGATAGATGTGCATGTTCAAGGTTTGTTAAGATATGACGGTCTGGAAACTAAGCAGAAGTCATTATATTATGTTTGTGTTTGAGTTTATTTTGATATGGTGATTGCATGAGCTCATTGTATTTTCATATAATTAAAGTGCCTATGACACGAAATTTCACCCCAAAGGTTTATGGTTGCATTGTAAAGATCATTTAAAATGACTTAATAATTTCTTTTATAGAATTTTGGTAACTTGCTCCCTTTTCAAGATATTCAACTTTGTTTCATATGCAAATATCACCGGTGTGACATCACATCACATAATGAGTTTTCAGAAACGTATTGCTTTCTTGACGAATACGTATCTAAAAAACTTAAAAATTGCCCTTGTATATGTATTAATTTCATAACTGGTAATTAACCCTCTGTATTTGCTTGTAAAAATATTTTATCAAGGTAAAATATTGCGTTTTCAAAATGTCATTATGCGATGTGATGTCATACCGGTGATATTTGCATATGAAACAAAGTTGAATATCTTGCAAAGGAAGCAAGTTACCAAAATTCTATAAAAGAACTTATTAAGTTATTTTAAATTATCTTTACAATGCAATCATAAACATTTGGGGTGAAATTTCATGTCATAGGCACTTTAAGCAACCGTCCAGTAGGTATAGCTGAGATGAAACGTGTAACCACGATGAATAATATTTTACGAAGTTGAGACAAAGGATTTGTGAACGGTGAGATACAGTTCAACATCAAACAAAAGTATTCCAGTTTGGAGCTTTGAAGTTTGCCGGGCTTCTAGCCCATCATAACTTTGACATACTGTGGTTAGAAGTCCATGGAAGCGATCACTCGAGTTTCATACACACTATCCATAGCTGGAATAATTATAAACGAACCAAAGTCACTTAAGTTTAAAATTAAAGATGATAAAGTTACGAAAGATCAAAATTCAATGACAATGGCGTGTAAGTAAAACATTGACTACCGGAACACCACCGGAACAACGGAACACCAACGGGACAGCTAAACAAAATCCAAAATGGGGCAAATTATGAAGAGCCGTAATATAGTAAGGTTTTTGTTTATAATAGCACGTAAAATGTAAAAATTAACTTTGCTTCCGGCAATATCAATGTTTCTCCGTGCAGTGGGACACGTATTTTAAGAACAATTTCCATAAGATGTAACATTTAAGTTGTGATGAATCTATTTCATCTTCGTTCAAGCGACGATAATTACCATACCTTTCGCTTTCGTCCGAAGAAATAACGAGAAAGGGGTTTCTCCTGTAATAGGGATGTACATATATAAATTATTCATAATTTCAAATGGATTCATGTCTGGATTCAATAACGTACTTTGTGCCCTCCGCCATGTTGCCAAAAATTGTGCTCTGGTATTCCGGTGGTATTCCGTTGTTCCGGTGGTATTCCGGTAGTCGGTGTGTTTTACTACATGCTGTTGACAATTACGGTGTTCCGGTAGTCAGTGTGTTTTACTACATGCTGTTGACAATTATCAGATAATGCGGGGGTATCCATAGCTGCAATAATTATATACGAACCAAAGTCACTTAAAATTAAAGATGATAAAGTTACATGATCAAAATTCATTACATATATAAAATTTGTTCTCTTGTATACATTTAGATATAAGTTCGGTTATTTTTTAAAATGTTTAAAATGCAAACTTTCTCAATTGCTGAGGTTTGTATGTAGATATACTTATTTTTCACCGTCCATTGCAGCTACCCGTCGCGATTTAATGGGTGACTTTTGGGTAAGTCACCTATACCTAACATCAACATGTTCTCTGCATGATAAGTTTTTCGAAAGAATTGGTTTTTATGATTCGTTCTTTCAAAAGGTGATTTCCATAGTTTGTTGTCCTCTATTCTATACTCTCTCTCGTGTTCAATCTAGTTTTGCGATAAAGCGAATGTCGTTTGCTATGGGACTTCAGATATACAGGTTGCCACTATATTTTAATGAGTTTCAGTTTTAGAACAGGTTTTGTCCAGTTGTAATAATGCTGTAACAACATTGTTGACAACTTGTTCTTAGGGTGCAGCACAACCTTGTTCAAGCCTGTCAATATCAACCTGGAAAAGGGTTAACGCGTGTTATATTATATTGTTACACTGTAGTCCAAGTTTTAGGGTAGGTCATGCAGTGAATTCAATTCTATTTTTGATGTCTTTTAACCGTATTTTTTTCAACTTTTTAGCCATTTGCAGGCCAATACCCTCCATTAAAAACGGGAAGGTAATTGGCAAAGGTAGATTGCATATTGAAGGAGATAAAATAAGTTTTACTTGTAACCCGAACTACATGCTTGAAGGCGAAGAAGCGATCAGATGTACAAGTACTGGACAATGGAATGCCTCGGAGCCAGTATGTAAACTTCAAGGTAACCGATTTGCCTGTATCAGTATAAAAATTATATGAATGTATAATATAATACATGTTTTGCTTTGAAGAAAACATTACTTATATTGCAAAGCTAATTCGTTCTGTAAAAATGGTTCTTCTATTATTGGTGACTACTATTTTTAGAGTGGGAAGAGCACGTCGATGAATTTTTGATCGACTATATTACTATCACACAATAGGACTTTAGGTCCTCCTTAAAGCCCAAAGGCCTTTATATAAGCCTTGTGTATTTCGAAGACACAATTTCTTGCGAAGAATTTCGCCATTAGTGGGATCAGGATTAGCGCTAATCCTCGGCTAAACTTTAACTTTTTGTTTTAGTTTATGTATTTCTGGACGTACGTTTATTTTAAAATCTCTCGGAGAAGAAAACTCTTATTGATCCGGACAAGATTCACGAAGAAATGTTTCCAAATTTATAAACAAATGTTGGGAATTTTGCTTTGAGCAAAAAGTATACAGTTGGCATTTGGTCCCACTTTAGATCATCTTTAAAGTGGCTATGCGATAATTTTTTAATGACTGAATTGCAAAGTTCATTTAAAATAATAATGTAACTTGTTTTCTAAAACCCTGTATGTCAAGATTTACGACTTTGTTTGATATACAAATGTGACTTAAATGACGCCACACTGCATAATGAGTTTTTAGAAGGAAAACGTTTCCTTGCCAAACATGTAATAATTCCACTGACATTGAAAGTGATATACTTTAAGAGCTATCAAAGCGATCATTTAGTCTGTAAATTTGAGATAATGAGAATTTTAACAAGCTACAACACAGTCTTCTGTAACTAACGCATTATGCAGTGTGACGTAATTTAAGTCACATTTGTATATCAAACAAAGTCGAAAATCTTGACATACAGGAAAGAGTACAAAGTTTTAGAAAACAAGTTACATTATGATGTTAAATGAACTTTGCAATTCAATCATAAAAAAATTGTCGCATAGCCACTTTAAGCCTGAAAATCGTCGATGGTTGAGCAGAGCATAGAGCGAACTCGCTATAGCCGATCACAAACGTCTAATCAACTAAATCACCCTCGTTGCGAAAAATATGTGAACCGTTGTACATTGGGAATTCAACGCAATGATTCTTCTTCTTTTCAGTTCAAATTCCGTTAAACCACAATTTCAACAACGCCTGCCACACCTCAGGCCACAGTATAATTCTCGTTTCACGGACAAATGCCTGCATGAAAAGCTTTGTGATATGGACACAATGTATATAAAACATACTGAAAATATCCGAAAAGCAAACTAAGTCTGTGAATTCATGCAGACCTTGTGTATATAATAAAACAGTTATTCCACTCACTCTCGTCGAATATGATATAGGCGATCAGGTCATATTCGACTCGAGTTCGTAGAATAACTGTTAAATAATCAGGCTTACATGTATGTCAATAAATATTTTTTTTCAGAAATTTTGAAAAATACCATGCATTGGATCGCGCTCTCCGGCAGTCGTACAACAGACCACTTTTTTATATAGTGCCCTATTAAAATTGTAATGATATTCTGAGTAAGAATATACTTTATTATAGAGCGACAATATAATATGCCGCTGATTTTGTTTATTTTCCATGCAGTTCAAACTCCGTCAACTACAATTTCAACAACGTCCACCACAGCCCAGGCCACAACACAAGGTAAACTTACTATATTTTGTAATTATAAATTTTGTAATTATATTAAATATCAAGGCATGCTATCAAATAATTAAGAATGTAAATTTGCACGCATGGTAAAATGGCATTACCGATCACGTTTCGCATGAGATAAAACAGCCATTTCGTTTTTCACATGCAAGTAAAAAATTAGCCCATTTCACAAAAATTAAAAATATCCTTTTGAATGTACTACATATTCTCTTCTGAATCTTTTATTTAAGTCTTTCCAACTCTTTGCCCTATTTTTATAGTTTCAAAGCTGATTTTACCAAGAAAATTTTAGCAATATTTTAATACACATGCTAACCGATCCATCTTTTAATAATCAAGAAAACATACAGTAGAAATTTTGTAACTTAATTTAATTCTCATGCACTACTTGTTCAATCTTTCTTCTACTGGCCTCAAATTATGCGGTGGAAAGCGCTCTTCTTACGAAAGACCACTTCTTCTATACAAAAATATTGCCTTATTAAAACTGTAAAGATATTCTGAGTAAGGATATACTTTATAAGAGCGACTATATAATATGCCGTCGATTTATTTGTATTTTTCAGTTCAAATTCCATCAACTACAATTTCTACAACTTCTGCCACAACCAAGACAACAACACAAGGTAAACATACTATATTTATAAGTAATCATGCGATGGCGAATATAATAATCAAGGATTAATAGTACGAGTGACGTTTGTCTATATATTAATTAAAAGTAATTTATTAGGTGCGGCAGCATTTGAAGAATAAGGAATTTAGAAGTTATTCCAGTTAAGCCAATCAGCCTAAACCAAATTAGCTTGCATATGTGAACACGGTTTTAAAGTCATTGTTCTTGGAATCATGGCCTTTTTAACTATATAAATGGCGGTAAAGCATCCCCCAGCCCCAATGGTGACCCCTACTCAGCCATATTCAAAGTGTTTTATCTCTAAAATATAGGCAAACATTGGACAAGAAATGGAATTTATAGAAGGGATGGTTGATATTTTAGGGAATGTTATGTCATGTGTTTTGTATTCAAATGATTCATTGTCTTTTTTAAGAAATGCTAATAAAACATTGTGTTGTAAATACCCATTTTAAAAATTTACCAGTGTGTTGAAAATACCAATTTCAAAATTTCCTAGTCCCTATAGATTCGAGTTGTTGGAGGGAACACTCTATATTACCGATGTATCTTTTAAAAATCAAGAAAACACATACAGTGAAAATTTTGTGTTAGAAACATGGCGCTCCTTAACTTTCTCAATACTTCATGTTCAATCTTTCTTCTACTGGCCTCAAAAAAATTTTGCGATGGATTCAAAGCGCTCCTCTTACAACAGACCACTTCTTCTGTACAAAAATATTGCCTTATTAAAACTGTAAGGATATTTTGAGTAAGGACGTACTTTATTAGAGCGACTATATAATATGCCGTCGATTTATTTGTATTTTTCAGTTCAAATTCCGTCTACTACAATTTCTACAACTTCTGCCGAGATAGCAACACAAGGTAAACATACTATATTTATAAGTAATAATGAGATGGCGAAAACAATCATCGAGGAACAACAAAATTTTGCCAATATTGCGAGAGCCGCTCGGGCGATTTGCATGCAATTTGGAAAAAAATTGAACATCACTAGTATTATTATTTCTATGAAAAGTACGAATTTTACTCACAATGCCTGCCAAAATACCCAAAATCATTATTTCAGCTGGATGTTACTCACTGTGATCATTTCCAAATATCTGTATTAGAATTGTGTTTTATAAAGCTACTGAAATTTAAAAAGAAAAGTAAAAAAATTACACTAGCTCCTGTTGAGGAGCCATTTTGAATATTTTTGCTCAGATTTATTCCGAAGTCCCACTCCTGATTTATTAATTGTACTGCAGTACAATAGATAAAATTAATGGTACTCTTTTCAGCAGGGTCTTCGTTATACATAAAGGCCGGGTGGGGGAAATGCTGCCTAGTCCCTCTTTGAGCCCCTTGATGTATGTAGAGACGATAATCAAATAACTCATGCGGATTGCGAGAAATACAATGGACAACTTGCATGTTAGACTAAATTTTAATCTAACTAGGGAGAATGGAATCAAACACAACAGTTAAAAAGAACATAATGAAATTAGTAAAATGGCAAAATTTGGTTGCGAAATATTGTAAAAGACAGAAAATATGGCCTTGCGAAGTTTGCATATTTTCAGTATATTTGTATTACGCGCGGAAATTGTTACCATTTTCGGCTGAAAAATGGTAACAATTTCCGCACGTAATACAAACATACTGAAAATATGCAAACTTTGCAAGGCTATATTTTCTGTATTTTATACGACATTTCGTAACCAAATTTTGCAATTTTACTAATTTTAATAAGTTCTTTACGGGAATTTACTTTTTTTTGCCTAAATCAAAAATTAGTCTAACATGCATGCAAGTTGTCTATTACCTGAAAACTATATATACATGCAGAACTTCGCAGTTAGTTCTGTGTTCTCAAGCCCACTGACTCCCACAGGCACAGCTATA
Organism: Paramuricea clavata; assembly: GCA_902702795.2. Classification (NCBI taxonomy): domain Eukaryota; kingdom Metazoa; phylum Cnidaria; class Anthozoa; order Malacalcyonacea; family Plexauridae; genus Paramuricea; species Paramuricea clavata. The sequence continues at coordinate 10,882 of CACRXK020014814.1, forward strand.
TCTTCTATTTTTCTCTTCCCACCCCAATCACACCAAAAGGTCGTTTCCCTTCACTCAGTTCCTTCGTCCTCGCCGCATTTGCAATGAAAATGAGGATTACCAAACCTAGACGAGAGAGATTCCTTTAACAAAGTGCCTCCAACGCGAAAATCCTTAAAGGATGCGTTCCAGTCACGCGTTTTTATACGCACTGAAAAGTTTAAATCTTTTTCAATTTAACACTAGTATGAATTACCTGTACAAATGCACATTATAAATCATTCACAAAACTAGATGCTTTCTTTTTCTTCATTCAGTTATTTCATAAGTAACATTTAAAGATATTGTTTTTTATGTTACTCTGAGTGTATATCCACACCGGGTAGGCTGAAAAGTTAGCTTGACCACGCGGTGGGAATCGAACTCAGAGTAACATCAGAGTAACATCAGAGTAACATCAGAGTAACATCAGAGTAACATCAGAGTAGCATCAGGGTAACATCAGAGTAACATCAGAGTAACATCAGAGTAACATCAGAGTAACATCAGGGTAACATCAGAGTAACATCAAAAACATTATATTCACCTGAGTACACATCTGACATCAAACATTATGTTCACCTGAGAACACACCTGAGTAACATCAAAAACATTATATTCACCTGAGTACACATAACATCAAAATGACATGCACACAAAAAAATATTTAAAGATATTTCAACTTTTCCGTGCGTACATACGCACGTATGAAAAACGCGTGACTGGAAAGCAGCCTTAAAAAAGACCCTGCTTCTCAGTTAATCAAAACTTGGTAAATGTGTAAATGATAAAAGTTTATAATTAAATAGAACAGCGCAAATGTAGGCAAATTCACTGGAGATTCTTTTCGAAATCCCTACTATGGAAATATATAGTATGGATCTTTGCTGGAAATAGTAGGGAAATCCAATTTTCATACCATAATTGCGATTTTCGTACTATGGATATAGTATGGAAATAATATGGATATACTATGTATATTTAGTGATGCAGTTGCGAACTCCATGAAGTATGGATTTCATTATTTTTTCTCAGTGATGCCTAAATGTTTGAAATGCATGAAGGTATATTCGTTTCCCACAGAGCTGAATAGAACAATTTTGCCTCTTCAAAAATGAAGATTACTGGCCCAAAAGAATTAAATGACTGCCGCGGTCATAATTTTTTCTATAATTGCTGTTTTCCACTTTCTATTTTAAATCATCCTATCGCACTCACGGCTAAAACATTTACACTATATATGCCCAGGCCTACTTTTCAGCTGAACACCATATTTCTACGTAAAGAACTGTGTTAATTAATAACGACCAAGCTTTACGAAAAAATAAATCTCCCGTATCGAATCCATAATATTTCTATCTTTAATATTATTGATCTCATATGCGCCGCTTAATTAAGGGCGGCGCGCTTAAGCGAGCAAATACGGTATCGTTCTATATATATACTTTCTTACTTAGCTCAACCAAAGAATTGTCCAGACATCCCAAAAATTAGGAAAGCAGTTGTGAATGGATCAGGCGTGATCCCCGGTTCCAAGAGAACGTTTTCATGTTATAACCACTGGGAATTATCTGGATCCAGTGAGACAACGTGTTTAAACAATGGTCAATGGAGTAAACCTCTGCCAACATGTAAATTGACAGGTAAGAATCTTAAATTAATTTTAACATAAGTGTTAAATAGTTTGGAGTTTAGGGTTAGGTTTTCTACGCGAGAGCCAGTGGTAACCAAAAACACGGCTTTGGCATGTACACTTTTTTACTGTTGATTTACATTGGGAACATTGGCATGATGCCAGGGGCGAAATTAGCCCCTTTTAATTAGGGGGTGGCTGCTAGAATTTCCCTGCGAAAGCCGATGATGCCCT
>CACRXK020014816.1:0-12764 GCA_902702795.2 Paramuricea clavata
CTCTTCCGATCTCTTGCACAAGATCTCTATCCTGTGATCAAATTGACATTTGGGAGGTGGCTCAAAACTATATTATGCCATGACTATGGCAAATTTGAAAATGAATAATCTTTCAAATGTCGCACTTGACATTTTCATATTTGACCCAGTGGTGTTTAGCCAGCGGAGCTTTGGCTGTATGTAGGGGCAGGGCTTACGGGGTAATGATAGAAATACAGCCAGCCAACATACTATAATATTTTGTATTTTTGCATCGAGCCACTTTGATTGACAAGGTATTGCAATATGAATATTGGCAACGCCTATTCTTAATTACTCGCTATTTTTACCTTGCATTGTGATTGGTTTGCTTATAAAATAAACAACTGTGGACATATTACAAAATAGTATAGTATGTTGGCCGGCCGTATTTCTAAATTCACCCTGTAATAAAGCATATATCCCCAAATACGGTCAAAACTCCACTACCTGGCTAGGTGTACGTTCTAGCTAGCTGTAGTCATGTAGATAAAATGTCAATTTGACATTTTGCTTTGGCAACTTAAATATGTACGTGGCCCTTTTTAATGCCAATATATTTTTGTCTAAACTATTGCATTTATTACTTTTGATATATATATATATATATATATATCATGAATAATAAAAACAATTAACAAAACAATGATTATAAATATTGAGAAATACTTTTAACAATACATACCATAAAGTGTCAAAATGATAATTTCACCTCAAGAAACGCGTACAATAAGAACAAAGCTATTCTAACCATACACAAAACAAGTTTAATTTCATCCCTTACCATTCCTAAGTCATGTTTTTTTTGCCCAGAACTAGGGCGAGCAGTTTTCTTCTGGGCAAACATGGCGGCCAACAAATGCAGGGGGGTGAAGCGATAGAATAAAAGTGCGTTGTGAATGTATATTTCAGAAAACTGGGAACAAATATTTATTTTTCAACCCCCCGGTATATTGGATTCTGTTTATAGAAGAAAATTTATGGAAGAAAATTGGAAAAAAAACATAAAAATATCCTTTCTTTTTGCTGTTACAATGCCAAGTTTGATAACTTATGAAAGGAAACGTTTAACGGAAGCTCAGTATCAGGCTTTAGGGTCATATATTACTAGAAAAAAGGAAAGAAAAGAAGCAATTCAAAATGGAACAACAGCTGATGATATTGACAAACAAACTTCGCCTATAGCTCAGGATGTTATACCAAATAGTCCGGTAAAGCCAACTGCTCGAGAAATTCGCGAACAAAAACAGCAAGAATTGAATGATATTCAAGCACAGTTAGCAGAACTGGAATCAATGTTGAGCAAGTTAAAAGAGAAAAAGCATGGATTTTTTGAAATAGTGAAATTAAGTTTAGTTGACAGTAAAAAGCACAAGGAAAAAGAGAAACAGATGCAAGGCTTTCCATCGCCGTTCATGCATCATCCCAGCATTAGCCCTGGAGCAGCGATGATTAACATTTCACCATTTAGACCAGGTAGCCAATGATCCAATATATACTAGCGATGGACTACCCGGCAAGATGCATAGTGCTTCGGGTGCCGAGCTGGATTAATGATAACACAGAATAGAGACAGAAGGCCGACTTCTTGGTTTTTCCTATGATTTTGGCATAACCCGTAATTCGTCATCAAATGCTGACGCCATGGTCCTAGCCAGTGCACGTTTGAGGGGCATTCAACCCCCCTGATAATATTCAAAATGGTAGACGTCCAGGGGGGGAATCCGGGAATGCCTCTCAAACGCGCACTGGCTAGGACCATGGCGTCAGCATTTTGATGATGAATCATGGCGTGGCAGCGGTTACTCGAGTCAACCTTCTGTGTGCCTTATTCTGTGGTGATAACCCTCAGTTAAAATTTAACCTGCTGTTATAACTTGTTAAGCCATTAAGCGCCGGCGCTCTCCCCTTGATGAGTAAAATCGTCTGGCGTTAGACAGAGTAAAATAATAAAGTAGGGCATATCAGGGCTCAATGCGACTCAATGGGTTAAACAGCAACTAACAAACTTTATGATATTTCTTAAATATCTCAAAGTTTGTCAGCTGTTGTTTACTTTAATTATCCAGATTATTTATCAAGTTTCTATTTGCCATATATATCAGGTATGAAACGACCAAGGAGTCCCTCCCCTCCGTTAGTTCAGCTGTATTCCCCTCTTCCCATGCCAGCAAACATCCCACCATTTCCACCAATGGGCATAAACAGGATGCCTGGTCCACCAGAAAACATGAATCCAGGATACCAATTTCAACAGGTATTTCATGCTATTTGACAACATTATACAGTTAATAAATATGAATATTAGATTAATGGTGATGACTTTAAAGTGTTGGCTTTGGAGGAAATTACTTTCTCGCACAAGTTAATCTAGTTCCCTCGATTTTCTTCAGAATTATCCACAGCGAGATGTACACCAGCAGATTCAAGGACCTCGGGTAAACCCCCCTCCCAACTCCCCACTGCCACCCGGCAATCAATTTCCACTTCCCGACAGGACCTTTCCACTATTTGGAACTTCTCAAATGTCGGGACATCAAAATCTCCCCAGACCTCCCCCTCCAGCAAATCAACCTCCCTTCATACAGCAAAAGAAAAGAGATGGTTATGGACCTAATAGGTCAAGGTATCATTAAATAACACCTATTATAATTTCAGTTTTTAAAATTCATACTGAAATTCTCAGCCGGGATTGATTTTGAACTGGGTTTGTCCTCGGAAATTATGCCCCCGCCCGCTCCCCATAATTCCATGTTAGAAGGGGAATAACTACAAGAACTACTGTACATATAATAATTTTTATTCTACAAAAATGTTAAATAATTATCTAAAACTTAAGAATAGTTGTAGAAACTAAGTAAGTATACTAAAAATTGCTAAATAAACGTTTCTACACATGGATTACAAAGACATAAATGTTAAAATTACAAAACTGACTAAATTATTTTGTGCAAACCTAGAATCCTAAAGTCTAAACTCCAAAATTCACTACATCATAGAAACAGAAAATGTTAGATAATTATGTACATAGCCATACATGGAAAGCACAGAATTAAAACTCAGTTTGTTCAAATCCAGCATCATAAGTTTCATAAGAAATATTTCCATCATAAGTTTCATAAGAAATAGTTGAGACATTTGGTTTGAATTATAGGTTAACCGGCCAGGGTTGAGCTAATCGTCTTTCGAATAACTGGCCCCAGAATATAACTATATTGTCAAAAATCCGTCTGCATATCTATAGTACATGAAAACAAGAAAAATTGAAGACTACATAAAAACTACTGCCCTGCTAAAAACATGCATGCATATAGTACAAAAGTGATGACAATCTTAAAACTCAATTTGTTCAAATCCAGAATCGTAGCCACATGCTGCATTTAAACATTTTTCACTTGGTATAAAATGTTTGAATTTTCTCTCAGAGTTGGGACTATTGATGGCTGATTGTTCAGAGCTGATGTCGCCATCATATAGTCATTTCTCCTCGTCGCTTGTAGTTGAAGAGTCTGAAGAAGGAGGTTTCTCTTTTTCGGCTTTCTTTTTACTCTTCTCCGATTTCTCTTTGGATTTGCCCGAGGGATTTTTAGCCGAGGGTGGGTCAACATTACCACCGCACTTCGCTCCGTCACATTTCCCCGAGTTTCCAAGTCTTTTCAACTGTTCTCGTAGGAGATTGATTTTCGCCCGTCGACTTTTGTTTTTCAAAATGAGCTCGTCGTTTTCGGCCGCTTTCTCATCGATCTTACTCTCGTGGCGGTAGATTTCATTCAGCAAATCATCACAAAGGTCGTCTCTGCGTTCCAAATCTTTTCCAAGGGAACGGATTTCGATTTTGAGCATGATGTTAGCACACTTTAAGTTGTGTTCGGGGCTCAGGAGGAGTTCTTTGGATCGGATGTAGGATGCAATGTAGTAGGTCCCGACAAACAGCGCGATCTGACGGACTATTTTCTCAGGTTTTACCGTGGTTCGGCCAGCCAGGGTTCCGGCATACCGATGGGTTAGCTGACGATGGAAATGGTCTTCGAATAATTCTCTTGGATCATCTTCCGTCACCAATTCGTCTAAAAATATAAAAAAATTCTCTTTTACTGAATAACAACATCCCCTAAAGTTTTAAACTCTGCAGTTAAATATAGCGGGTTAACATAATTCTTCATACTCTCGCTTCTCAACTCTCATGCAACTCTTGTTCTCGTTTGACCGGCCCATGACAGTTGAGAAAACTCTCATTCAAACTCTCAACCCTCATCAACTCGTATTACTTACGAAAGTATTCTTCCCACTTCTCATCGTCGCTTATCAGATCGTAAAGCGTCGGTTCATCTTTGAAATAAACCTGGAGTAATCTGTCTCTCAATTCCTCCATCTCATTTTCAATCACCTCAGCAAACGAAAATTCGCATTCAACTGAAGCTTCCTTAAAAATATTGCCGTGCAGATCCATTTTTCACGGAGGAATGATGGTAATTCAATGATAGGGAAAATAGCTGCTCCAAGTTAAGACCTATACACACTATATGAACACAATAAATTTGCCGACGCCAAAATAAACAGGTATATAGAAATCTAAACAACGCGCAATAAATTTATAATACATAATTTTGTTGTCCAGTCGGCCTTTTTATTTCATCGAGCTGTGGTATGAAGTATATAAATATATATTTTGGTTAAAAATTACACGTTCGAGAAAATCGATCGGTCTTTTTAATGAGGTCGAAGTACACCCCGTACGAATTAAAAATACATGTTTTTGGTTAAGAGAGAAATATTTAAGATATACATAAAAACATTCCGACAAGTTATTTACCAGACTGTAAAGTTTTGGCTTCGGAGGAAATTAATTTCCTCCGCAAATATTCTTCGGAAATCTGCGCAAAATTTTTCAAATTGTAAAAACTGCAAATAAGTTCTGAAGAGGTTGCACAAAATGCCTTTTTGTGAACCAAGAACCAAGCAGATTTCTGATCTTCCTGTTTGACAAAAACACTTTCTGACTGCAGGATCTCTTCGAGGTCTGCCAAAAATCGTCTGTGAAAATATCTGACATTTCCACGCATTTTCCCCAAGAAAATATAACTTTTCAGTATGAGTTGCTGTAAGTTACATATTTCTGTAGTATTATTTCGCCTTTGGTAAGAAGAAGAGGAGAGGAGGAAGATCCTCTTAATCCTCTTCTTCCTCTTCCTCCTCTTCTTCTTCCTCTTCCTCCTCTTCTTCTTCCTCTTCCTCCTCTTCTTCTTAGGTAACCCCTCCAAACATTCAGTTTTAAGCATATCCCGAAATTATTTACTGTCAGTTAAAATAAACGCTTGTCGTCAATCTAAGATATAATACATCGGCGGCTTACAATTTGTAACAATAACATTTTAATTTATGGTTACACACAAATTAAGGTGTTTTCAAACAATGAATTAACGGTATCGCTTTTGAACTTTTACCTCTGAGATTGTGGGTTCGATTCTTCGTTACACACTTATGTGAATCAGTCAACGCATCACCGAAAGTCGTGGGTTTTCTCCAGGTATTCCAGTTTCCTCCAACGGGGAATGTTGACTGGGTGGGTTGGAAATATCTCTGAACTGACCCTTTCTACCGTAGCTCTGCTCCATGATCAGACATGAGTCATAAGGTGGCTGCCAGTGGCGCCCTTAGAAAGTCTTCGACTGTGTCCAAAAATATTTTATACAAGCAATAATTTCAGTGGTGAAAATTTTGAAGAAAACCATACAATTAATTGTATCGCAATACACGGATTATCTATTTCATTAAAAACACATTCTTTAGAAAACAATTACCATAGAAAACATCAACAAAGAACGAACACAATTTGTGGACCTATCTATATTACAAGCAGTGCAAATTAGAAATAGTGCAAAAGTTAATTGACATGTGATAAATAAACAGTTTATATATAAGATTAACATTCATTTTTTAGGGAATGTTGATTAGCTAAAGATACACTACAAGAACAAGTTTTCTATTATTTAGTCAGTTTCGTCTGCATGCAGCTAATCCTTGGCAATTGAAGTGAATCCTCGATTAATAGAAGTCTTGACTGAGTTGAATTTCTCCTCAAAACTGTCCCCATCATCGTCTTCATCTTTGCTTGCAGCTTTTTGTTTTGGTTTTGGTAAGGCTTTCTTCACTTTCTTTTGTTTGGCTTCTCTCTGTTGTTCAACACCAAATTCTTTGAGAAGCCGATAGTTGAGTAATTCAATCTCGGCCTTCCTTGCTTTGCCTTTTAGCAGTAACCTTGAAAAGGAGAAATGAATGAAATATGGATAAATGCAGTCGAAGCCCTGTTAACGGATACCGCTCTTCAGGGCAGGAAAAAAGCATTTTCTTCCTGGGAGCACAACCTGGAGACAAAAATCTCCTGCAGACCAACGGAGTATTTTTGTGCTAAATCTGCATGTGCATAAACATATACAGTAGTGTTCTAGCTGACCATGGTTTTAAATTCAAGGAATAATGTCTCCTTCCAAGGTTTCCTTCCAATTTTCAATAGCAAATCTTCATTCATTAGGGATACCCTGCAGCTGTTTAACATTTCCTGCGAGCAGTGCTCGCCTATTTTTTCCACCCCTGCCTCTCTTAAGGAGACATACCTCCCGTCCCAATGATTTCTTTCATAAAATACTATTATCATTGCAACCCCCCCGCCCCCCATCTCTCCCCCCATTAAGCGGACACCCCTTTCAAGTGGACGCATACATCGGTGAGCTCCCGAAGGGATCCGCTTCACAGGGATTCGGCTGTATAAGGTTTTAAGGGTCAAACGCCCGCGTTTTGACTGCTTATTCTCGGAAGACTGGAAATAGCTGGCATTGTCTGCGCGAAGCTCTGGCAAAAACCATCATGGCACAAACCTTTCATTCTCCTCTCGCTCGCGTTCCACGTTTCTTTCAAAGCGTTGTATTTCATTAAACATGTCATCGTTGAGATCATCATTCCATTCTAAATCCTCTTTGAGCATAATCATCTCCATCTTTAAAGCTTTGTTATAAAACTTCAATCTCTGAAGCTTCGTCAAGTCGAACTCCTGAGAACGTTTGAGATTATACGCGATGTATTTCACGCCAAGTTCCAGCGCTACGCGATTGCCAACGCGTGGTGGAAACCTCTCACTGTACTCGTAGAGAACGCCAACGAAACGCACCACACAACGTCTGCGACAGTGCACGGCGTACGATCCTCGGAAACCTTCGCTGTCCAAAACCTCAGCTATACACAAAAAGGATAATAGTTAGCGCGCTGTACCAGGTATTACATAGAATATAGATGGGTATTATAGATGGAAATTATCGAGTGGAAATGTACATACATTTATTATACCTAACCAGGAGCAAAAAAGTGCAACTATAGCTGGCAGGAATCGATCCTGCGGCCCTGCGATTCCGGTGCAGCGCTCTAACCAACTGAACTACATGCAGAGTCCAGTTGTCGAGCTCTAACCACAAGTTCATGTCTAACTAACTGGGTCGAATTCCAAGCTTGGACACCCATTGAATTCCAGAATCAATTCTGGCTAAATGAATGACAATGGCCACGTTTACACTGTACCAGATATAGCGACGTGAAAAACAGCTATCCGTACCTTTTAGGAACGCTATTTTCAAAGGAATTATTGCAACGGAGAGATGTTGTTTCGCTCAGCTTCTGAAACTTGTACATTCCGTATCGGATAGGTGTTTTTTTTGCGCCGCTACGGAAAGCTGTCCGATATAGTGGAAACATAGCCTAAATACTCGGAACTTACCATATATTCTCTCATATGCATCATCGTCTTCGATAATTTTCACAAAATCAGGCTCGTCTTTAAAATGCACCCAAATTAACTGATAACGCAAATCGTCCTTCGCGTTCTGAAACGCTTCTTCGTAGTTAACCTCCTTAACTCCCTTCATCCTGTCTGTGTAGCACGCCATTTTGAAAACGTGATGACTTAGAGTTGTTTCACTTCGGCTGCTTGCCTCTCGTTTAACAGACGCTAAACAGGACGCATTCTGCAAGATTTAAAATATGTGGTTGCCGAGTATGTTCCGCCTTTACCTGCTGTGTTTTTCAAAACAAAAACACTTCCACGCAACAGGTATACTGACAGTTCGATTTGCACAATACCAAAATTAAAAACATAAAGGCCATCTCATTTGCTGGTAAAATACGAAGACAACTTATAATTAAATACAGAGTGGAGAGAACAATGTTATATTTGCAATCTTTTTATACAATGATTTGACACTTGGAAAAGTGTTTTGAAAAACGAGACACTGTCTGACTTTTTTACATATTTTGCTGAGTTTTATGTACTATTATAATGTTTATAATAAACGCCTTCAAGTCTATATTACATATAATACAACCATTAATACGCAAGACTCTTCCCTTGACGAGTAAAGTCGTCCAGCATTAGACAGAGTAAAGTAATAAATTTGTGTGCGTCTGGGTGAATTGCAGCTTAATGGGTTAATTTGGCAAGTTTATCGTCATACTTTTCAACACACTATACGGTGCTGAATTCCTTGTGTTTCGCGCATGAAATATTAGTTGATTATTTGAGAAACATTGGAAAAACTTTACTAAATGTCCAAAAGGAACTGGAAATAATTGTACTTGCTCTTTTTCGTTCAAAAACAAATGGTTTTGGCTAATTTGCATTTTCTCTTCCTCGAACTCTTCCCAGTCCTTTTGAAAGCGTACCTTTGATCCCTTGTCATGTGACATTTTCCCGCCAAAGCTTAAAATTTTTTGTTTTCATATATTTTTATATATTGAAGAAAACAACACTGTTTTTTATAGTTTTTCTTGTCATTTTTTCTTAATTGTGGCTTGAAAATCACTCTTTATAACGTTCAAAGCATTCTGCATCTGTTGATGTGTTAAACTAAACCGCTGAAGTTGCGAAGTTTGCGAAATAATTTATCGGAGAACTTGTTTCAAAAATGGCAAACTTTTTCTGAAGTTGTTTACATTACAAAAGAGATATGGAAACTGAAATAGTCGATGAAATTCAGGAATATAGTACGGCCAGTCTACATGCGAACGAAACAGAAAACAGTTTGAACAGAAAAGACGAACATTTGAAAGAAAACTATTCCGAAGAAACAAAACTGACTTCTTTTGAAGTCGTCGACGCCCCAGGACAAGTTGTCCCATCTCAGGGTTGTTTAAAATCAGAAATAGAAGCGAGCCAAAATAATGAACACTCGACGGTACCTCAAGCCAGTTTGGAAGCAATGGGCTACCTGGAAGAATCTGAAAATTTCTCAAAACAAAGCGAAATAAACCCGGATAAGTTATCGGAGGGCAGAGAGTTCGAGCAGTTTACATCACCTTTGGTGCAAGGTATGTGCACAAAGCTATGTCAGCTATAGATATTCATCAGAAGTTCATTTATAATTGGACAAAATGTGGTATACCAGATCTTATTAGTTTATAATATTCAATATTGCAGTATTAGCACATGGAAAATTGACTCCCAGATAGGCAAATATAGACAAAATGTATACATATTTTAATACACCGTTTCGGAAAGTACCTATCTGTGGCTATAGTATAGCATCCTCGTACCCTGCAGGGATGGTATAGAGCCTTGTTTCCGTGTTTGAGACATTTGTCTTGTACTGATTAGTGATTACAAAATTATAGACAAGTCTTTTATATTCACTGATATGACTGTATCGTTTCATAAATGTGTAAACTTGTAACAAGATGGGGGCTCTAAACCTGATATCTCTATCACGAAAACGAGGCTCTAGACTATAGCCAAGGCTGAGCACTTTCCAGAAGGGTGTATTATGGCTTGAAACTATCAAAGAATATCCTTTCTTCCAACAGGAGATGCTGTGAAGACTTTTCATTGGCCACCTATTGGATTCAAGGACCAAATTAATGAAGGAGTTAAAACAAGCAAGCAAGGTATAGCTATTCATTTTAGTAAATGTGCATTTGTCCGTGATGTACCATTAAATTATTTTGTACAAATCTTAATTATAAATGAATAATTTGTATGCTATAGATACATTTGATCAAGTTGTATCCCATACAAATGTGGAAAACAACGATAACGGTGATCCCATTGCAAAGCAAGTTCCCCAAATGAACACGATTAGTTACACCTCTTCTAATGAGACAAACCTATCAGAAACAAAGAGTTCCCACAAAGAATACCACAACCTAACATCGATCTTAAAGAAAGATGACCACCAAGCAAAGAAAACGGTACATTTCCGCGAAAACATTGTTTCCGTGAAATTCTACGACATAAGTGACGAAGAGGATAGTGACAATGATACGGTGATACTTTCAGACCCGGAAGAAGATGATTTAAGAGACCAAGAAGTCCCTCTTAACACGTATGATGACTATAATACCAACGTTTATCACCCGTCCTCCACCAACCTGAATTTTATACCGCAATTCACGTTTCCTCCTGTATTAAAAATCACCAACTGTGAATTGTATGATACCATTGACGACGATGATGAGCAGATTATGGCTATCATGGAAGACAACGATGGACGTGAACAATTACGTACTAATGAAATCTATCTTCATGACAGCGTAAGTGGTTCTCAAGATGACCATCTAACCGCTAAAGAAGTGGTAACCCTATACAAAAATCCGGATAACGTTTTTCATGAAGGAAGCACAACTGAATACCAAGATGACCAAATAACGTCTATAGAAGTGATAAAGCTGTCCGAAAGCCCAGAAGAAGCGTTAGATATCATTGAAATACAGACTCCATATGCATTGGCGAAGAATGGAATCGATCGAAATGGAGGTTATTTAAAAGTGAATGCCTACAAAAATATGGACGGCACTTTTAAAGCGGAAAGCTTGGTGGCGAACCAACGAACTCTAACTGATGTCAAAACCCTAACCGAAACTTCAGAAGAAGAATTAGAAGTACATACACCAATGACGCAAAATGGAATCGAACGACAGAGTAGAAATGAGCACCACGATGACCAACTAACCTCCATGAAAGTGACTGAAACCATAATCGAAAATGCAGAGGAAATGAAGGCACCAGTGACAACAACTGAATTCGGACGACTTGTGAGTTATGATGAAGAGAACACAAGTGAGCTCCAGGATGGCCAACGTACCTGTAAAGACGTAAAGACGCTAACCGAGACCCCAGTAGAAGTAAGAGAAGTACAGGCACCAACAACAAAAAATAAAATCGAACCGCTTGAAGACGATTTAGAAATCAATGCCGACAAATATGTGAAGGAAACTTGGAAAACTGAAAGTGAAAGCTCGGTAGTAAAAGAAAGTACCTTAGCTCTGCAAACCGTTAACCAAAATATTGAAAATTCTGTGGGCATTGTGAACTCAACAACTTGCGCTGGTAATGAAACAGAGACTAAAGTCCTTATTACCAAAGTAAATGCACTACAAGTAGATTCTAAAGTATACACACTACTGGATGCATTGAAATCAGCACCCAAGAACTCAATAACCGATGGATATAATATCATGGAAGGGCGTTCCACTGAAGAGAATTTCGTTCAGCAGGTGACAAGTCCCAAACGTTTTCTAGGAGGAACAATGGCTTCGATGAACATGTTACCTGAAGGTCAAATCCCTCAATTTAACGCACAACGCTTGAATAAAATGAAGGGAAAATTGACAATGTCTGATATGGTGGAGAAATGGTTAGAAGCTTCTCAAAAACCTGATGTAGTCTTACATGACGAAGCTGTTACAATGGAGGAATCTATTGGCAACAGAATTGCACTTAAATGCCAGGCACCGTGCATCGATAAGCCAACGGTCTGCAATTACTACTCCAATCCTAACAGCAACATCTCTGCTCCACTGACGACCGAGAATGTAGGGCTACCAGCAACGGATACGACCGGTCTACCAGCAGAAAATATAATCAGAAAACCAGAGTTAATAACAGAAGATAAATCGGAGTCTGCACAAGTCGACGTACCAAGAGAAAGCAAAGAAAGTTCGGATAGTTGTGTGGAGGTAACGCCGTCAAGCTCTTCGGGAAGACTGGCATTTCATGGAAGTTGTGGAAGCAATTTCTTGTGGCGTGGACCAAGATCGATCAATACTTTGATTCTTGATGAGGTAAGTGCTCAGAAACATCTGCCAATTGTTGAGTGTTTGTGGAACAGTGGTCAGGACCTGTGCCCTTCACATCTTGTACTCAGAATTGATTCATTTCCGGTAATACTGTCGACTCAATCGCATGTTATCTGACTATAATATATATATATATATATATATTTGCGCTTAAAGCGAATTTGTAACTCGGAAAATGCTTTTGAGGAAAAACTAAGCGAGCTAAGAGGTTTTTTGGTCAAGAGGGGCTATAATTCGGATTTTGTTGATGACCAGTTTGGTAGAGTGAGAAAAGTCGACAGGAATAATTTGTTAATGCGGAAAGAAGGTGTTAAGAATAGTAATAGGAATTGTTTTGTGATAGATTATCATCCAGCATTGAGGGTCCTTTACAATATCTTTAGGGAATTGCAAGTAATTGTAAGCTGGTCTGAAAGGTTTTTAAGTATTATGCCAGAACCACCAATGGTGTGTTTTCGTCGGTCTAAAAACCTTAAAGATCACCTAGTCCGTTCTAAATTGAGAAGGGAAGAGGAAACGGTCGTAGGGATGTTTAAGTGCGGAAAGAAGAAATGTAAAATCTGTGATAATGTTATTATTGGTGCTACTTTTAAAAGCCATGTTGAGGGGCGGTCTTTCTGCATTAATCATAG
>CACRXK020014817.1:0-12764 GCA_902702795.2 Paramuricea clavata
GAAACATGCTCTTCTTTAATAATATTAACACAACTTACCTGTGCTTTTGCGCCATCTTCACCTTTCCCCTTGACTTGCCCTGAAAGAACCCAACCTAAAGTTGTCTCAACCGCCACTGGCTCATGAGCTCTTCCACGCACTATAGTACCGCTCTGAAAGCACCAAAGAAAATCCGAACCAACCAGAATGTCTACATCAAATACTTCACTGCTCTTACACACATCCGAGAACCAAAGTCCCCGTAAGTGAGGATTTTCCCCCTTTCGCAACTCAATATGCTCATTTCGAACTTGAGCAATAGCCCAACACAATACGCTTCTATAGTAACCGCTTCTCCCCCCTTGCAAGGTGCAATCTCAAGGTCAAAAACATCTCGCAGCTTATAATCATTCATCGCTTTACCAAACGTGCTAATTTCTAACCATTCTTTCCTTTTTACTGGCAACCCCGCAGCCCTTACGACCTTGGAAGTCACGAAAGACTTATGACTCCCCGTATCAAACATCACGCGAATTCGTGCTGCATTTTGAGCACCTTTCAGTATGCCTTGCGCAGTTTGCAACACCACTCGACTCTCGGATCGAACATGCATTGTTGGACTTCCATTACTGGCCGAAATATTTCCCTCCCCTTTGGATTCACAAAGAGATACATGGTGGCCCCCCTTACTACATATTTTACAATTAGTTTTTCGACGGCAGTCCTTGGATACATGTCCTTTACTTAAACATGCAAAGCATCGTCCATATCTACGTGCTACTAATTTTCTATCTTTTACACTACTTACTTTATCACAGCTCTCATGAGCGTGTCGTCCCAAGCAATAAGCGCATCTTTCTTCTTCTGATTTGGCTATCAAGGCTGACGCACTTCGAAGATCACCCTTGGCATTGCCGTTTTCAGCTCGTGGTGGTTTAGGTGTCCAGTGTTCTTCCCGCAATTCTAGTTCACTCAACAGTTCACTCAACAAATCGTCCATATTCCATTCGTCGTGTTTCTTTCCTCGCGTAATGCTTAGTCGTACAGTTTCTGGTAGTTTGTCTATTATAGCTGGCACCACAATTGAAGAGTAACTTTCCTGTTCTACGTTAAGAGCTTTCAGTCCACGGTGGTGCGTTTCTGTCGCGTCGTACAATGCTCGCAATCTCGAAGGGTCTCGGTCGCTGTAGACTGGTTGAAGCTTCAGTAATTCCCTTATATGCGTCTTTTGTATAACGTTGCTTCGCCCGTATCTTTGCTGTAGTTGTTCCTTTGCACTCTTGTAATTTGCTGACGTTAAAGCATACCCAGAAATACAATCTCTCGCCTGATCCTTTAATAGTCCACGTAAATACGAGAACTTGTCCACCTCTGATAAATCAGGGTTTTCATCCACCGAGCTTTTAAACGAATCCCAAAATTCTTGCCATCGCTCGATTTTCCCGTCAAACTTTCGCAATTCGAGTTTCGGTAACCTCACGCGAACGGATTTCTTGCTGGATACAGTACTTTCATTTAAGCTCGCCCCCTCACTGTTCGCTTCGCTTTCGCTATTCTTTTGCGGCAGGGCTTCTTCCAACAATCGTATGGCAGCTTTTATATCCGCCCTCAATACTCCTGCCTCTTCGATCTCGTTCGCAATAACTGCTTCCTCGGTCTCGTCTTTGTCTTCTAAAGCCTTTAAGATGTCGTTATCCAGCGTTTGGATTACACCAAGTTGCTCTTCAAGGAGGACTTTCGATTATATAACGTCTCTCTTTCCAATTCAGGATTGGAAAGCAGTCCTTTTACCTCTCCCAGGGTTTTCTTAACGAACGAACGGTGTCCACCGCACGTCCGTTTTTTCCTTTTCAAATCGTCCATTTTTCAATCTCACAATCAAACCATCGCACAATCAAACTATCCCACAATCAAACTATCCGGCTCGAAGGACCATGTGTTGAGGAGTTCACTCCTCTGCTGGTTCTCACAGAATCAACTAACACACATTTCACAACCTTTCCATATATATTTAAAAACAATCCTTGTTGCAACGTTCAGTCTGTGCCGCAATGGCCAACTGACTAAAACAATCAGTTTACAATCATTTTAACTATCTTAATTTACATGCAAGTGACACATACGTCCGGTGACGTTCACAACTTATCATTAACAAAATACTGTTCCAATGAGATAATCCTAGCCCATGGCTGAGGAATCTAAGTTATTTCCTACTTACTTTAATCAACTAAATATATCTTTTAACAATAACATAACTAAATTAACTAATACAATATATAGGAATATATGACATGAATCAGAGAACAGTATAAAGCCATCAACGCAGGAAATATTAAGTGATGATCACAGGGCAAGCGAAGACGTGCACAGTGAAACAACGCATAAAGTAGCTATTGCTGCTGAAAATGATGAAAACCTTGAATCAACAAATTATGAGTGTGAAGCCGACGGCATGGATTCAGAAGAGCAAAGTACCTCGGAATGTTCGAAACATTTTGCTGATGATAGTATTGAGTTGGCAGAGTTGCCCCGAGAAGATCGAGGCCATGTTGGAGTTAAACCCTCCCGAATGACAATAAGTTCATTTCTGCGGAATCCTAAACCATGGGAGGTGAAAGGTATAAAGATTTATAGTCAACAAGAAGTAGATACAGCTGTGGGGTACGAGAAACAAAGGAGGGAGTTTTGGAACCAGGAGGCAAAAAACCTCTCGCGGTCAACAAACCTATCGCGTGAACACATTGCAAAATGCATCAACGAACGTTGGAGAAAGGAAAAAGCCACTATACTTCAAAACGAATTGGATGCCAAACTTGCCTCAGGGGTACATCAGGCAACACCTAATACTAAGAAAACAGTATGCAAAAATTGGGAAAGAGTTAAAGAGCTTAGAGATGAGATAACTGATGTAGAAGAAAATATGTCAAGAATGGAGAAATGAAAGAATACGGATAGTGGGTCACTATCACGACTCAAGCAAAAAAAGTCATGTCTAATGTCCAAATTGAAAAAAGTGCAGGACTGCATGAGGAAGAATCTGAAACAAATTTAAAATTCTTACTTGAAGACTGAAAAATTTTCAGTCATTTTGGTATATAAGTTTTCTACTGTTCATATTTGTCTGAAGCCGACTTATACTGAGTTAAACTTGAGTGACAGTGAATGTTGACATATCCTGACACAATGAGTGATTTAAAAGGGGGTTAGGATAAAACGCGGATATGGACGGACGGATGGCGGACGGACAGGTGCGTGGCGGACGGACGGCTTCCAAAAAAATTTTTCAGCTCTTTTTAAAACATAAAACTTTTTTGGACCATATCCGCGTTCCCGTTCGCGGATATGGTGCAAAAAACTTTTTCAGCCTTTTTTTAGTCATATCCGCATTTTATCCAAAAGGATAAAACGCGGTCCAGAAAACGTTTTTCAACCTTTTTTGAGTCATACCCGCGTTTTATCCAAAAGGATAAAACACGGAGATTTTTCCCAGAAAACGTTTTTCAGCCCTTTTTAAGTCATATCCGCGTGTTTATAAGGGCATATCTATATGTATGAAGAATATTGTTCTGTTTTTCAAGGACTTTTCAATGCAGTTATCGGTTTAAATATATCTAAAATTCCCGTTACGATATGACCGTATATGATATTTCCGTACGACCTACTTTTACGCAAACGCAAATTAGCTACAATTGCAACTTTCATTCATAATTTTCTCTGTTATCTGGGCATGTAGTAATCTAATTTTATGCCAATGTAATGTGCTGTTTTTCAAGGGCTTTTCAATGCAGTTATCGCTTGAAATATATCTAAAAGTCACTAAAAATAAGACAATTGCCGTACAGCCTTACTTTACGCAAACGACACCGAAATACAATTGCCACTTTCATGATTAATTTTCTCTGTTATCCGGCCGGGTAGTAATCTAATTTAAAATGCATTTTATGCCAATGTATATGCCAAAGTGGCATAAAGTTAGATTACTACACGGCCGGATAACAGAAAATTAATCCTGAAAGTGGCAATTGTAATTCGTGTTGGCGTAAAAGTATAGGCCGCACAGAAATTGTCATATTTTAACGGGAATTTTAGGTATATTTAAACCAATAACTGCATTAAAAAGCCCTTGAAAAAAAGCACCTTAGATTGGCATAGCATTAATAGATTACTACATACCACCCAGATAACATAGAAAATTAAGCACGAAAGTTGTAATTGTAATTTTGCGTTTGCGTAAATGTAGGCCATACGGCAATTTTCATATCTTAACGGGAATTGTAGCGCATCGCAGTGAGTATATAAGCGAAGAGACATTGATTTTTATTTGTTCAAATTATAGGACAATATTCAATATTCTTTATACATATAGATATGCCCTTATGAAACGTTCTTTTGACCATATCCGCGTTTTATCCTTTTGGATAAAACTCGGATACGACTTAAAAAGGGCTGAAAAAGTTTTTTGGACAAAATCCGCATTTTATCTTTTTGGATGAAGCGCGGATATGACTTAAAAAGGCCTGAAAAAGTTTTCTGAACCATATCCGCGTTTTATCCTTTGGGATAAAATGCGGATATGACTAAAAAAGGCTGAAAACGTTTTTTGAAAGCCGTCCGTCCGCCATCCATCCGTTCGTCCGTATCCGCGTTTTATCCCAACCCGATTTAAAGGTGTTACTGTAATGGAAATAATGTATTTTTGAATGATGTAGCTGAAAAGATCTCTAAACTATTTGGATGTTTGATATTTGTAAATATACTCAGTTAACATATCGCAAGCTTAGCGTTTTGTTTGCTATAAAAACAATAGGGCCATTTATACGGGACAAAATAAGTCACGACTTAAATAAGACGCGACTTAAATAAGACGCGACTTAAATAAGCGGAGTTTTACATAAAAATTTTGTACCTTTTATACGACAAACTCGCGTCTTACTTAAGTCGCGTCTTATGTAAGTCGCGTCTTATTTTGTCCCGTATATATGGCCCTAATGTCAATAAAAAATATCATTTTTTAATGTTTATAAACCTAACTATTATCAAAAAGATATTATAACAAATATCGACTTTTCTTGTCATAAAAAATTGATAAAAACGTTGGTCTTTAATTTAGATGTTCCTCGATATTCCCCCTTTTATAGATCTTTAAAGATATTCCCCCATTCCCCGATATTCCCAGTTCATTCATTCCCCGTTTTAGAGATAGCTGGTTTATGCAATACGACAGTTTAAAAAGATACAACTTTAATACATGATATGGATATTGTTTTAATCCATGGTTAATGCATGGATTTCTCAAGATATTTATTTCGTTTTGAGTGCATACAGTAATATAGATTATTATTATTTTTATTATTATTATTTAATAATAATAATAATAATAATAATAATAGGCCTACTAGGAAAAACCTATATAATAATAATAGGCCTTTGCCTACTAGGAAAAACCTAGTTAAATGGGGACTGTCGTCATCTGCTGACTGTTCGTTCTGCTTCTGCCCTGAATCGCTTTTGCACATAATCTCTGGATTTAAGACATATCTAAACGAAGGGAGATATACATGGCGACATGATTCAGTTTTGAATCTCATTGTGTCCAGCCTTCTCGACGTCGGAAGGTCCAAAATGTATGTAGATCTGCCTGGATTTATTAGCCCATCTGTCATCACTGGTGACAAGTTACGACCAGACCTTCTATTGACAATTGAAAATAAGATTTTGTACATTCTAGAATTAACTGTTGGATTCGAAACAAACCTGAAAACTAACTCAGATCGAAAACATGAAAAATTTTTTACTCTAATTACCGATCAAGAAAATATATATGATGAAGTTAAGTTTGTTAATGTATCTATAAGCTCTTTAGGTGTATTTGGTGAATCGACGAATACTTTATTTGATATGCTCCATGATCAATGAACAATGTATTAAATATGTAAAAAAGAAAATAATTGCTACTTGTATTTGCACGTCGTATTATATATTCTGTAGACGAAACAAAGACTGGAACAACCCAGAACTTTTAAACTTTTAACTAAATTTAAAAGATTTTCACCTGTATATATATATATTTTAGCTTTAAACTCAATTCAAGTGGACATCGATAAGCTACCTTTTATTAAGTGAGGTTTATCAATGTATATAATTATAGTATATCGTAAATATCTAATAAAAAGTTTCCATTATTATTATTATTAATATTATGAACTATATTTCAACACGGTACAATTTCACCTTTACTAAAATTAATTATGTACAAAATGTAAAAAGAAAAAAAAGGTGATCTTCCAACCGGCCGTGCTCACACAAGCAGAAATAAGAAATAATTACATGGAAATTATTTTAAGTAGATAGAAACAATGGCAGAATCACTTGATGTTTATTTGCATGCTTCAAGTTAGACTTAAAATTAGCAATAGTTGTTGAAGCTTTTGCCGATGCAGAAAGGCAGTTCCAGACTTCCGCACCTCTGTAGGAGAATGCATTTTTCATACTATTTGTTTTTGGTTTACGCAATGTCAAATCGGCTTCAGACTGTCTTGTGTTATGGTTGTGTACATCACCCACACGTGTACATTACAAACAAGTAATCGGGGACCAATTTGTTTTTCTCCTTGTACATGAGAATTGAAAGTTGTTGCATTCTTCTTTTTTCGAGGTTCGGAACTCCTAGCTTGTTTAATATATCAGCTGATCGTGTCGTATTATTCTCACGAGTGATTATTCGACCTTATTCGAAACGCTCTGTTTTGTAATTTTTGAACTTTAGCTGTTAATGTTTTCCCTAAGCAACCCCACACTTGACCACAATAATCGAAATAAGGTTGAATTATGGATTTGTATATTATTATTAAGGTATTGAATTCGACTGTATCCCGTCTGAGAATAGTAAGGTCTGGGGTGACCTTTTTTGAAATGTGTTTGACCTGCGCGGTCCAGTCAAGACTCTCTTAATTTCTAAGTTACCTACACTGATAGCAGGATCGGCAGTCACTTGACTAAGCCTTTTCTTGGAACCAATTATCATATATTCGGTTTTGCTGTTGTTCATAGTTAATTTGTTTGCGGACAGCCAATTTGCAACATTGTTTAAATCTCTATTTAATGTTTCAGTGATTACTTTGATATCGTTACTTGATGTTGCAATTTGGATATCATCCGCAAACATATCTGG
This sequence comes from Paramuricea clavata, assembly GCA_902702795.2. Taxonomy (NCBI): domain Eukaryota; kingdom Metazoa; phylum Cnidaria; class Anthozoa; order Malacalcyonacea; family Plexauridae; genus Paramuricea; species Paramuricea clavata. The sequence continues at coordinate 7,151 of CACRXK020014817.1, forward strand.
TTTTGTCCAGACGTTTAGACATTTTGGTAAATCATTGATGTAAATTAAAAATAACAATGGGCCTAAACCAGAACCCTGAGGTATGCCTGTTTTCATAATTGTGGACTTGATAGTTTGCCATTCACACAACAGCACTGAGTTCTATTTGATAGATACGACTCCAGCCAGTGATGTGCCGTTCCCTTTATTCCATAAGTTGCTATTTTGTTTAAGAGTATATTGTGGTTGACAGTATCGAATGCTTTCTTCAGATCCAGAAACACAACCCCATTTAGTTTCCCAATGTCAATATTTGTATACCACTCGTTGGTTATGTCCAGTAATGCTGTAACAGTTGAGTGAAGTGGTTTAAACCGTGTTGGGAGTTTGAAAGCAGATTATAGTTATGTAAATAATTATAGATTTGGTTATAAATCAGCTTTTCCCAAATTTTGGCAACTACTGATATGACGGATATTGGTCTGTAGTTTATCATTTCATCTTTAGCTTCAGACTTAAAGATTGGAGTGATTCTAGCAATTTTCCAATTATTGGAAAATATGCCTGTTAAGATTGACTTGTTGAATATTGATGTTAGGGATGGTGAAATAACTGCTACCGAAAGTTTTAAGATATGAGAGGAGATACCGTCGATTCCCGATGCCTTATTGGGCCCTAAACCATGAAGTAGTTTCAAAACATCATTTTCTGAAATTTCTTGAAAGCTAGGGAGCCCATTAACTGGATGGTGTACATCACTTAGAAAACTATCTGGTAAAATATTCAATCGAGGAATTTTGCAAGTTTCCTCTAGTTCAACAGAGTATTTATTAAAGGCATTAGGGATCAGCGTTTCGTCAATTACTTCACCATTCTTATCTTTCATTTCTGGGATTTTATTATTAGTTGACTTTCTATTCATCAATTCGTTGAGTGTTTTCCATGTTTGTTTTAAATTTCCTGAATTGCTATGTAGTTTGCCTCGATAATAGGAGCACTTTGTATTTTTTATTTGCCTATTGTATTGTTTTTTTGCCTTTCTGTAGACAGACCAGGCATCAGTTGTGTTGGTTGTTCTAGCTTTCCTATGTAGGAAATTAATATGTCGTTTATATTGTGAATTAGGTCTGTTGTTAGCCAAGGTAGCCGCTTAGTGCCGACTTTCAGTCTTTTTACTGGGGCATGGTTGTACCAGATTCTGAAGAATTCATTCTTCCAAATCTCCCAAGATATATTTGGATCGTGTTGATCCAGGTCAAAATCGGATAAGTAATTTTGTAGGTCGCGCAAGAATATTTGTTCGTTGAAATGTTTGTAGTCGCGGTATTCGATTATTTTTGCATTTTCTTTGCAGACCTTAAACTTTCTGATGCCATAAATAAGATAGTGATCACTTATGGAAACAGTTGACACTCCCTTTGAAATAATATTATCAGTATTTGTTGTATAAAAGTGATGAATTAATGCCTGAGTATTTTTAGTAACTCTTTAGTTCATATTGATACAGTCCTGTAATAAATAAGAAGTCATAATTTACATCTCCTAGAATAATGCTTTCTTTATTGTCATTTTCTATTAGTTGTAAACAGTTCTCAAATCTATAAAGGGTGTCAACGGGATCGTTTGGTGGTCGATACCACGTTGTAATTAAGAACGGTTTAACGTTATGTTTACTAATTTTGTATTGTAAGAATTTCAATATCAAGATTATTCAAGTCAGTTCGAGGTCGAAAATTTATTGAATCTCTAATAAAAAAACCGATACCACCCCCAGATCTATTTCTGTTTTTGGAGGTCCGATTGTAACCTTGAATGGCTATTGACTCGATTGGCACACTATCGTCCATTTGTGTTTCGTTAATGGCAAGAACATCTATTTCTTTATCATCCATGCAAATCCGAAGTTCGTCAATGTGTTTTGGTAGACTTGTTATGTTAAAAGAAGCTATTTTGAAGCCTCGGATAGTCAGAACTAACTAACCGGTCTTGTTGATTGTCAATATAATTTAAATTTGAATGGTGCTCATAGCATATCATAGGGTTGACTTTGTAGTTTCGCACATTGTGCTTAATTCAATATTGTTCGTGTTACCACCTACGTTAATTGATTTTATAACTTTGTAAAAATAGTCAATATCGTCAATATCGATAGATTGGAGTTCATTTAGTCAATTCTTGAGAGATTCGATCAAGTTCTTTGCTAACATTGCCGTTCCTTGGCTATTCAAATGTAATCCACATGCATTTAATTTAGAAGCATCTATGTTAGTATGCCGAATAAACTGCCACTTGAATTTACTACAGAGCTTAGCTAGTAACGAATTAGTTTTATCTATCTTAATGTTGATAACCGGTCCTGTCTCTTAATTATTTCGGAAATAGCTATTTTTGACAAACTTTGGGTACAATTTCGTCAGGTTCTTTACGTTGAATGTCATTAGTTCCTACATGTAGAATCACCAGTTTGGGTTGCTTCTTCATTGTGGGTTGTATGTAGTGGTTCATGTTGTTAATTGTTGCTCCAGGAAATGTTTTGATGTTGACTTTTTCGCCTATTGATCGACTCAGTTTAGGTGGTTTAATCATCTTTATCATGGAATCCCCTAAGATTGTTATGGGTCCTTCGCATGTCATGGACTTGAAATAGCTATTCTGGGGTGGAGAATCGGTAATAAGAGTTTTTGTCAAAAGTTGATTCTTTATTGTCGGGATTCTTGTGGGTCGTGATCGGTCTGACATGAGGTGGGCGTTGTCCTTCTGTTGGCTCTACATCGCAGTCACTAAGGACTTCATATCTGTTAACATCTGCGATACCGGCGGCCGTTTTGTGGGTATCCTTGCTAGCGTTTGGTTTCTTATTTGGAACAACATTCCAGGTGTCAACTTGATTTTTGGTTCCGCTAGGTTTGGATTGATCGAGTTGAACCAGCTTAATTGCCGTAATTCAGTAGGCTGTTTTTTTTCGTTCTCCGTGTCTTTAACTTTAGCTTGCAAGTCTGCCATAGCGTACGATATAGTCGCATTTCTTTGGCGTAATTCTAAGTTTTTTATTTTTAAGTTTGTCGATTTCCCGTTTGAGGTTGTTGATCAGATCAATTCGTTCTTGTTGACTTGTATTGGCCTTCAGATTGTTTACTTCTTGCATAATCCCCTCGACCTTGTCGTCTATTCTTTGCATGAATTTACTCATGAGATCGTTTATCAATAGATATTGTTTTAAATTACTGCACGTCGAGTCACACGTGGGATAGTTTGTGGACGGGCCATTAGTTTTCATTGAATCTTTATGTAAATCACTGCTATATTGGAATTCGTCTTGACTTTGGCTAATCTCTTCTACTTCGTTTTCCAAAATGGAGATGAAGTTTGCTTTAACTTCACTGGCTTTATTTCCCTTGAAAGTGAGCAATAGATATCAAAGTTAAGTTAGATATCATAAGATAAGGTGAGTTAAGTAAGATATCATAGTTAAGCCTATCAAAATGAGTGTCTTTTACCTAGGCAATAAAATTTCGGAGCCTGCCCCCCCCCCCGGGCAGGATAGCACAGGAGCTATTCCATGCAAGCAGGCTGGATTTTATTCGGTAATTTTTTGTCCCTGTATACCCTTAGGCTTTGCTTATTCATCTATATTTATAGGGTTAGAGTTATTCCAAGTGTGTCATATTTACAGCATGAGCTCCACCTTTGAATTTACCAGTATAATATGAGTAAATTGTTAAACATGTCCAAATCTATTAGCAATATGATAAATTCGCGGCACCTAACCCCAATCTAACTATTTTTTAAGCTTTTTTTGAAAATCTAACTTTTTTAAACTTTTTGTTAATGTGTCGCGAATTTATTGTATTGATAAATTCGGACGTGTTTAACCATGCATTTTACTCATATAGTAAATTCAAAGGTGGAGCTCATGTTGCATATTTACTATGCTAGCTGCTTTTCCATTGGGGGGGGGTAGAGTCATAATTCCAAGGGGGTGTTATTGTTTTCCAAAGGGGGCTTGTTCACTGTCTTTCATTGTAAAATCTGTTGCAGACAATACTCGGCTGGATAGGGTCGAAGGTTTTTTTTCCAAAGGGGGGGCAACAGTGACGAAAATTCATTTCCAGAGGGGGGTAAACACTATTCCAGATGGGGCAAAACATCTTTCCTAAGGGGTGTCGAGACAGTATTTCGGTAGTTTCCAGAGGGGTCAAACAGTAAAATATGGAGGTCCTCGTCAGGGGGGGTACGGATATTAAATGTAATAGCCCAATGCAAATATAATCCAGAAAATGTCAACACTCCCAACTGGCAAAGGCATTTCAATTATAGGCTGAGTCGGGCTAGGATGACTGTGGAGAACACTTTCAGAATGTGGAAGGGTCGATTCAGAAGATTTAGCAAACGAGTTGACATGGTAGTTCAATCAGTTACCTAGCTTGCAGCAGCATCATGTATTCTTCACAACATTTGTGAACTTAGGAGAGACGATTTTTTCCAAGAGTGGTTAGAAGTGTGCAACAATATTGACCAACCTGAAATCATCCCCCTGCCAAATGAAGCTGTACATAGACAGCATGAATCAGATGCCTCAATTGTTCGGGATACTCTCGCACAATATTTCAGAACAGTAGAAGGTCAAAACATTGGAAGAGGGATTGTGTAAACTAGTGAACATCTTATTAGCTTTACAAGCTTAGCCACCCTGTTGGAAGCATATGATATAGTTGAAACTGTTTATTCATATCAGAAATGAAGTTTTATTTGAGCTGCTTCAATTGTGTTGTTTTAAAAAGTAACAAGTGCAAAAATGTACAGTTTAAATTCATGATGTACTTGTTTATTGGCCATAGAGCAAATACTGTATATGTCAACATTTTCACTATACAGTATGCTCATGGTGGACAATTTGTATACAATTTGTTTGATATTAAGGCACATTTTAAGTTGTGCTATATGTTGCAATGAGTTTCACTCAAATGACAACAATTATGACTGGAGCAAGCAAATGAATGGCCTGATCAGATGCAGGGAGAAGTCTCCATATTGTAGTTGCAAGAAGTTCTGTCATACACTGCTGTATTACAGATGATATATGTGATCTTTGCCAAAAGTGAAATTGACTGTTACTTTGTGCAATGCTTCATGCATGCACTGTATTAACCACTCTTGCTATTGCAAGGCAAAGGTGGCACAATGAGGTATGTATAAATATGTTAGCAAGATTTTCATTGCCAGGGGTTCATCTATATTCCTTTCTATTAGCCCCTGTACTTGATGTGATATCCAAGTTTAATATATATAGGGTATAGCCTTAAGAAGGTAACCTTACTGTTCAAAATTGAATTCAGTAATCAGTTAAGCTTGCCTATCTTTGACATTCAAACTGAAATTGTTTTATATATATTATATATATTATATATATTATATATATTATATTATATATTATATTATATATTATATTATATATTATATTATATATTATATTATATATTATATTATATATTATATTATATTATATTATATATTATATATTATATATTATATTATATTATATATTATATATTATATTATATATTATATTATATATTATATTATATATTATATTATATATTATATTATATATTATATTATATATTATATTATATAT
>CACRXK020014819.1:0-12763 GCA_902702795.2 Paramuricea clavata
TAAGAAGGAACTAACAGAATTGATAGGTTTGCAGTTTGAAGTCCATGATGCCGTTGTAGTTCCGAAAGTTGATGTTTCTAAATACCTGGAGTATCTACTGTCAAGACCAGCTGTCCAAATATCGGCAATTGCACCTCAAAACAAAATACTAGTCTACCAGTTTACTGATTTGGCACCATGGCTAAAGTGGTCAAGGTATTTCACTGGGATCTCCACCTCGCGTCTCAAAGTCGTTGAGTGCCGCAACCTAAACAGATTTGTTATTGCTACTGGTGTTTATCTTGGCCCGGATGATTATGATACAATTAGGAAATGCTTTGGAGCATTGTACCAAGAGTATGGTGAGTTAAACAAAATCCATCTTCCCAGTTGTGAAAGTTCTATTCAAGTATTTTACAGAAGCTGTGCAGATGGCAAGCAGCGTCGAGTTGACACAGGTAACAGTTCCTCCAGATCCACCTTTCCAATTCCAGATGCTCCAGAGCATATCAGCCTGTTGGGTAACATGTTGGTCATCTCCACTAGTCCAGTTTGGTCACACAAAGACTCAAGGGACATGGAGCAGAAATGGCAACAAACAAAAACTCCCATCACAAGATCAGAATTTGCAAGAAACAACCTAGGCAATCAAGGGCGAGAAAACCTAACCATCTGCGGCATCTTGCTATAAGATCTTTGGAAACCTTGTCGGTTCAAATTGGCATGTGTGCAATTGGTGAGTAATAGATGAGTTCAAGGTTAGGCAACAGTCTGCAACACCATCTTGAAAAAGGGAGCAAAACCTCATTGCAATTGCAATACAATATAATCTATAGACATGTTATGGGTTTTGTTTTTCTACTACAATTATGTTGCCTAAGCTTGAACGTATCTACATGTAAGATATTGTACTTAACCTGGTGTTCTTTACTAGTCCAGTGTTTATACCCTAGTAAGGATTAGGTCACTAGGGACTATGGATAGTAGGAAATATAGGGGAGAGCATCTGAGTATACATTGTTACAGGGAAATAGAATGCATTAACTGTCATAAGTTTTAGTTGTCCTGTATCATACATACCTATTGGATACCATGCTTGTAAATTTAGTTTGGAATTCAACCAAATCACTTTGAAATCCACATATCCTTGGGTGAAATGCATTAGAAATACATCCAATTATTATATCCTCAAATACCCTACATACAAATGATGTTCAAGAGATAACTTTTTGTTAATTTCATTCATTTATTGAAATAACTCAACAGTTACAAAAACTAACGCTTCAGCTACATTTGTTTCAATTCCATGTATTTCTTACCCTGGATTCCAGAGCAGAATCTGTACTAAAACCACTAATTCTGTTTTGTGATTGGCGCGGTTCAATCAAAGAATCGCCCCGTTGAACCAGAGCCTTCGCGACATTTCAATTTATTATTTACTGTCGAAGGCTCTGGAATCCAGGGTATGTATTTCTATGCTGCTTCCAAGAAATAGCTATCGCACACCTTCAACACACCCCCATGTGCACAAAACCATTCTACTTCCTGTTTACAAATGTCAAAAACTGAGAGAACTATTTATGGTATAACCAGGGGCGAAACTTGAGGGGGGGTATGGGGGGTGTAACACCCCCCAAAATATGAATTATCTGGTTTGGCAGGGTGAATCATCTGGATAGGCAGGGCAATCAAAGATTTTAAATGATAGAATGTAGAGTTATTAAGTAATTTATAGGGCTTTCTAAGGGAATTGAATAGAAGTTATAGACCTAAATCTCACAGATATTGGTCCAAAAATATGGTTTTCACCCATGTTTTAGCAGGAATTTCTACGGAAAAATTTTTAATTTGACTGGTTTATTTCCGGAAACCCTTTTCGACCCTTTTTTTGTCAGAAAAAACTTTTTGAAACCTCCCCCCCACCCCCCCTCGCCAACATTTTAGGAAAAATAGTGGCCAAAAATAAAAATGGCAGACACTCCCCAAATTAAAAGGGGCCTGTTATAAATAAAAGGCAGTCCATAGCATAAGTAAAGTCACAGCATTGCCGAGGTATTGTTTGACTTTATGAGATGAACTTCACATCCAATTGCAATTGGCCAGTTACATATTATTGGCCCTTAATAAACCAAGTTTAATTCTTGTACTTGTTTAGATTTGCATGAGTACAAAATAATTAGTTAATATGTAATATGGGGTGGGACATATTTAGCTGATCAGAGTGTATCAACCTTATCAGCTAAATATGTCCCATTACATATGGATTATGTATCTCAAGGTATAACTGGATCACAGGAAAAGTGGACAGATTGTTTGAAGAATGTAGCTCGATTTGTGAAAGTAGAAAATGGGCATTTAACTGTGAAGTTTGATGAGATTGGTGTATTATCATTTGGTCACAAAGTATCTGGTGTTCTGGCTACAAGTGGATTTCAAAATTTTAGCCTTCAAACCCTTGTCACTTTTTGTTCTGGGTTAACAGAAGTATTCCAAAACCTATGGCAACCACCAACCACTTTAAGTGGGGGAGACTATGAAATTTTGGCACGAGTGCTCCTTGGTTTTCAATCAGTGGTAATCTTTGGTGTGAAGGCAATAACCCCATCAATCAAACAGGCTGTTGTTTACACACCGTTTTACATTGAAAAGGCTTTGGAGGATGGTAGAAAAATCGGGCTTCCTGTGACCTTAGAGCACATATCTGATGCCACAATGGAGACAGCACACAAGCGCCCCAAAGAAGGCAACTTTTTATTCAGTGGTGGACGGGATGTCCCAGCTGATGTTATTGAGTACCAGACATGTGTTCTCACTCAACTTTTCCAAAACGAGATCTATAACATCTGGGACAAAGGCAATCAGATTAAAAAGAAGCGATCAAAACTAGCCCATTCCGAAGCAGAGCCTCAAGAAGTTAAAAGAAGAAGAGTTGTGGTAAAAAATTGCTAATAGACTTATGAAGTGCTGACATCTATATTGTCCCAAATGTTGGGAAATTTATCTATTATGCAAAAATTTTGTGATGTAAGCACTTCAAAGGTCTATTTACCCAATGGTATTTAACCCATTGAGCCACCATGCCCCCCTGTGCGCCTTACTTATTTTTTTTTACTTGTCTAACGCCAGACGATTTTACTCGTCAACGGGAAGCTCTGCAGCTTAATGGGTTAAATACTTCCCAAGCTATTAACACTTGCTAATTAGCCCAGAACTATAACAAAAAGGGCCCAACACTGCATTTTACTTTACCATCAAAATTGTCTGCTATGATTATACCTAGAGAATATAATAATTTTCCTATACTCTTAATTCCAGCTACAACAAAAGTTCTAAAATATTCAGCAATACAACATAACCATTTCCACTATCCACAGTTGGTAGGGTCATCAGCGTCACAAGTTAAGTCTAAGGAAAAATAAAGACAAAATATACTGTTTAGTTATATAATATTAATAAACATTTATTTGGAGCCAAACAATGGGGTGTAGAATTCAGGTGCAAGCTAGTGTGGGACCAATATGGCATATGGTCTAAGTCACAATGTAACCTACTAGGCCCTACTATATTCATCTACTCTGTCAAACTCCAAACCATTTTTATTTATTTATGGCAATCATTCATGCCCTTTCATGCCTAATACATGCATAATCAATGTCTTTCTCTAGCCTAGTAATTACTCTGTGCCATCTATGGAATACTAGACAAATCTACCAATTTAATTTTCACAATTAACTTTATTCATTTGTATAGTTACCTTTTGATACCAATGAAGGAAGTTGTGAGCTGGATGAAGTTAACCCTGAATTCGAATCATCTCAATCAGTAGAAGCACATTCAGAGGTAAGATGCACCATTGGAAAGGTCTTTTTTTAACAATTCCAGTAGTTTATGAACATTAGAAAGCATTTAAACTTGTCATATTCACACCAACTGTCATTTATATAGCTTTTCACCACCTGTATGGATGAAATCCTAGACGAAAATACATCACAGGACGAAATCAGTAGCTATCATCATGGTTAAAGGTGGCGTAAAGCGACGTCATTGGCGGCTTTATTCACATTTAATCAGTTTGATTAAATTTAGTAAATGTACCTAAACTCTCCTTTCAGCATGCAGATTAAAGATTTTTCTGGAGGCTTTAAATGTCCAAATTATAGTATAATTATAGATGATTAAAGACGACCTATTAAAGAATGAGAAAAGTTTGTTTAAAGGGAATTAAAGGTTTCTAACTTGTCTTTAACTGCGAAGAGAAATGAGTTGTAAAGGTACCTTGAAGCTACATATACAAAGCTTTTCTGCTCTGGTATTTTACATCTTTAATCACATTTAATGTGGTGTTGAAATTGTAAAAAGGTGCATGTCTTTACTCAACTTTAAGCAAAGGTGTTTTGAATCTTTATTTTACCTTTAATCGCATTTAATATGTGTTGAAATTGTGAAAAGGTACCTGTACATGCCTTTACTCAACTTTATGAAAAGGTGTTTTGTATCTTTATTTAACCTTTAATCACATTTAATGTGGTGTTGAAACTGTGAAAAGGTCTTTACTCACCTTTAAGCAAAGGTGTTTTGTATGTTTATTTAACCTTAAAACACATTTAATGTCGTACGAAAAGAACAGAAAAGAAACGTATATTGTCTATTTGACGTTTCCATTTGCCATTTAAATACCTATAGTATTGTTTAACCATTAATTGTTAAACATTAATGGTTAAACAAACTATTCAAAATCGCAAATGCAAATGTCAAATAATAATAGTTACAGTTAAGCCATGTTTTAGATATTTTCGTTAATAAATTGTACGTGCAGGTAAGATGATCAATAAAACAAAAGTAATGCCATTGATAGATCTCTCTGGCGTTTCCCAGATTTGAACGTAATAGCAAACAAGCTGCTCCAGTGGCGAGTTTAATAGCAAAGCAGGAAGTAATGTCTCCAAAGACAAAAAAAAGATTTCAGCACACATAATTTTTTCTTCAATTTTATATTTACCATATAAATAACATAAAAATCTGCCATGCAGAATAAATGCATATCGTATAAACAGTGTAAATTACGCAAACTCATAAATTTGATTATCAAATTATCACGTGCAGAATGAAAACCCACGAATAAAAACCTTTCAGTCTAACATTTCTATTTAGAATTTTGTATGAACCTGTTTAAGAAGCCATGCAGGTTCACAACAAATATATAAAGCACTCTTAATACATCAGAACATGGAAAACTTTGGGTGATATATCGTGGGTCTTTACTATACTGAAAAACTATAGCAATCAGAGTCATGATCATTTAAAATGTCATTAACAGAGTCATTCAGCGAAGAGCCACTAGAGATAACGACTGGGCACTCTCATCAACAACATTATCATCCTCGTTCTTAGCTGCCCACTCCGGGAAGTCGTTTGGCTTAGGTCGAATGGAGGGCTGTCCATCCTCGCGAGGAACAATTCTGCTCCGTACCAGTTCTGACAAAGACAAGGTGTGGAGCCTGTCTAACTTTTTCTTTGCCCTTCGTATAGAGATGGACTCTCCCAGGGTAGCCTACGAACATTGTAACGCATGATCCTTTTTGTTGTTTCGTAGCCTGCATGGCAGGCGGTATTTCTACGGGCAGCGAAAATTAGGGAAGCAAAGGAAATACCGTCTGCCGCAAAACTAGGGGTTTTTGAATTACCCGTCCGCTGGTGAACGGGAAAAACGGATTGGTTAGTATTTTTATGTGGTTGTCAATCAACGGCTAAATTCGGTTAAATGTTAATCATTAACCAAATGTTTTGACGTTTTGAAACTCTGCGTTTTGAAATTAGTTCACGTCAAGTCAGACCAGATATGGAATAACATAATAAAAGAAGCAAATTAATTTAAAAGATACAAGCTGAAAAATAACACTCTAAATAGTGTTTTTGATAGAGATTCGAACAAGAATATTTAACATAGAAGATACGTCCGAAGGGGCCGAAGTTATGATCGGCGAAAGGTATGGGCTAGTCTATATTTTTGTTCAGACAATTACATGCGTATTAATTTGATAATATACTATCTCGCTTGACTTTCAAAGGCCATAAATCGCAATAATGTTGACATTTTACTAAAACTATCGATAGAAATTAGGAGATATTTCTTCACTGAATCGAACAGTGGGATTTCCATATAGGCCTATCAGTCATGTTCTGAACCGAAGATACTTGATAGATATTATATACGAACCTCCAAAGTATAAACAAGGGGCCGGTTGATGCAGTAATTATCAAATAACTGTTAAACTCTTATATACCCGTTGAATATGTATAGTTGTATAAAACAAATAAAAACTATCGTTCTATATAAGGTTCAATACTTTCAGTTTGGTTGTTGACTGATGATGAATCTATATACAGGGTGTATCAAAATAAACGCAATTCATCTTTTGTGCTTAATAACTTTCGAAATACTATTTCTAGTTAAACGCATTTAGGCTTACTTCAAAGCCTGTTCTTTTCTCTTTCAAACAAACTATTATCCTTGTCTCCAATGCTAGTAATGATTGCACAGGAAAAGATTTAGTAAAACCTATCATTTTTAGTTTCTGTTTAATTATGCAAGTTACTATGTTATTGTTTAGTCGGTTTAAATGTTAGAATTTTCTTCTTTAAACTTTAATGTTGTCGTCACTACATCTGGAAAACCACGTAAGAACAAATTAAAAGTATTTTAAAAGAGACCAGGTTGTTTGAAAATCCAAACGAACGCTAAAAATCATAGAATCAAAACATTCTGGTGTCTGAGCCAGAGTGTCATCGAATTGCGATGTAATGTAAACAGAAATTATAGCAAGCTGATGTCAGTCAGCTTAGATGGTCCAAGCCAAAATTATATCGCATTTGAAGTTTCAAACTGTGTTAAAAATAGTGGAAGAACAGCCGTAATTATACTTATTGTTACAATCCATTTAATAAAATGCAACATTTGTTTGTTTTAATGAAAAATCAGTTATTTTCATGAGAACGATTTGTTATTCCATCTCAATTTTTTTAATCTCCAATCGCAATAACGTAAAGTATTATTACCCGCGAACCAATGAGTCAAATTTAAGAAACAACCCACTGTTAGAAAGCTGAATGGCTACGCTTTAAAATGAATGTAAACTTTAACGTTTTCGTCTATTATTTGTTTAGCAATTTACATTTCAGTCGAGGATTGCGTTTTTTTTTATACACCCTGTAGTATAGACTTGCATGCTTTGTATTTTGAGCTTATTAAACCACCGTTTTAAGGCAGCTAAACGGGCTTGGTTTATATTAACACATAAAATAAATTCCTTGATTCTCATCACTAGACACAGTCTATACTTTGAAATGTCGAAGACAGTGGGAGATTTATTTTTTATATTTTATATTTATATAATTTATATATCAATAGTTCGTATCTCCACGAACAATGACAGAATGACTGGGTTTCTTTAAAATACAATGAAATTTCACTCAAAATTCTGTTTGTTTCAAATTGGAAGTTTAAAATGGCAATAAAAACTCTATATAAAATATGAAAAAATTAACTGTCTTGAATTATTTTGTCGGGCGGTACATTTATATTGTGTAACTAAAAATAAAACGTTTTCACGAGGATTTTAAAATTCAGTCGGGCGGTGATGAGAATCAAGGAATTTATTTTATGTTGGGCAGTTGGGACTTGGGAGCAGCTTGGGAGTGGCTAATTTTGAATATTTACTTAATTAATGCATCTATAAATAGCGTTGATGCTTCAGGGGCGGTAGTTCATTTACACCCAGTTTTGCGGCAGGCGGTATTTCCTACGTACCGCCTGCCATGCAGGCTAGTATTTAGCCTGCGAACAGGTTCAACAGCCTGCAATCAGGCTCAAAGTAAACGCAACAAATGTTATTGAAACTCTGTTCATGTCTCACAGTTTATCACAAGGACAGGCTCCAACTAAATCTTCAACTAAACGATCGAGATATCTATGAATGTACAGGAAGAGTGCAAGGAGACTATCCTATTTATGTTCCAGACGAAGACGTACTTGCCGAGAAATTAGTTACACATGCACATTCGCAGACCTTACATGGGGGAGCTTTGCTAACAATGACTAAGATCAGAGAGAAATATTGGATCCCAAGATTAAGACGATTGACGAAACGTGTGATACGAAAGTGCCATGGATGTAAAAGATTCCAAGTCAAAGCATACGCAGATCCTCCGATAGCTAATCTACCCCTCGAGAGGACGACCGGTTCAACACCCTTTAAAGTCATCGGAGTTGATTACGCAGGTCCGATCAGATATCTAAGTAAAACGAAGAAGGAAAAGAAAGCTTACGTGGCGTTATATGCGTGCAGTCTAACGAGAGCTCTCTATCTCGACCTATTACCAGATCAAAGTACCGAGGAGTTCTTGCTCAGCTTGAAACGATTTATAGCAAGGAAAGGACGTCCAGAAAAAATATTCTCCGACAACGGTAAAACGTTCGTAGCGACGGCAAAATGGCTGAAAAGAGTTCGAAACGATGAGAAATTCAACAATTGGTTGGCAAAGCAAGATATCAAGTGGAAGTTTAACTTAAGCCGCGCCCCTTGGTGGGGCGGGCAGTTTGAACGGTTAGTCGGTGTGATGAAACAAGCTCTATATAAATCGATCGGGCATGGAAACCTACGTTGGAAAGAGTTAGAAGAAGTTCTGTTGGACGTCGAAACCACTGTCAATAATCGACCGTTGTCATATATGGAGGACGATATCCAGATGCCAATATTGACTCCAAATTCGATGCAGTTTGTACAGCCGACTCAAATCCCAGAAGAAGAAACTGCCGGAGTTGAAAATACCGACCTTCGTAAACGTACAAGATACTTGAGACAATGTAAAGATGTCGTTTGGTCCAGATGGACGAACGAATACCTCAAATCATTACGAGAAAGACACAAGCTAAAGCACAACACGAAGCAGATGACAGCGAAACGAGGTGACGTAGTTCTAATTAAAGGAGACGAACGCAACCGAGGGAAGTGGAAAATTGGGATAATCGAATCGTTCATTGTCGGCAGAGACGGTGTAATAAGAGGAGCGCGGTTGAGAACAGGGAAGTCCCATATCGAACGTGCGATGCAACACCTATTCCCTATGGAATTATCGTGTGATATCTACCCAACTGAAGATATTGGAACAAACGGAAAACAAGAAAAGTCATCTGAAAGAACTCAGTCATCGGCATTTTTTAGTCCTTTTTAATGTCTATAAATCGCATTCGACTAACATCCGCAGGTGGTTAACAGGGTGGACTTTCGTCTACGCATGCGCGAGAAACGTAAGCGTGGAGTGCAACGTGAGCGTGGGTTAATCGCGTGACTGAATTATAAAAACAAACATCAAATTTGCCAAAACTACTCGTGTTATGAAATCGTTTCCTTGTTTCTTTAGTTTTTTTACGCTCACAATTTTATAGGCATTTCCGATTTAGAAGTGTTTGCTTTGGAATAAGAACGTGAAAGTAGAAATAAAACTTTGTTACAGCAGTTTAATTTCGCAGCGCAAATATACCTGTTTTTCATATGTATATCCTTTTCGAAGTGAGATATACAAGTGCAAATTGACCTTCTTTAAATTCGTACTTGCCCTATTTTTCACTCCATAAAAACTACTTTCATCCATGGAGAAACTATTTGACTCCAAAAATAAGCTTGAATTTTTGTGGTGATATAGGCTCATTTCTTTGCAAACAGTGATTTAGTACTCGGTAGTGTAGTTGTTGTTTATGAACAAAAGTCTAAAATGAATTCAACATCCGTCAACAAAAAGGAGTCGCGCTTATTACTATTCTGTAGAGGATAGACAATTAATTTAACTCACTAGGAACCCGTTCTACAATATAAACTAGAAATCGGCCAACAAATTGCCACGAAATACTACAATGAAAATAGGGTCTCTGAACTACCAATTTCACCAAACGGTCAAGTTTCTCTGCAAAGATCGCCCCTTTGCCCAATTTTTCTCGAGTAGATCATCGTGTTTTTAAGTCAAGGATTATGTATACTTTAACATAAAAGAATAAAAAAAGTGGTGATAAAGGGTAGATTTTGAATAAAATACGAATATCTGTATACAAGATCTGAGCGTTAGATCTGAGCGATACTTTTTCCAACAACATATTGCGATTAATTTTTTACAAAATTAAAAATATTCACACATTAAAGATATGAAAATGTAGCTTGCATTACAAAGAAATGTTGGCTTACCTAAGTTATACCTTACACGTCGATTAAAGCCAAGTAAAACCCTTTCAAAGACGCGTTCCACATTAAATTACAGGTCTCGATCATGGCGGTAGAGAACTCGACGAAGTATTCAGGACATTTCATAGCCAGTTTAAACGCCGTTGTGTACTATTCCTGTGAATTATGATGCCCAACACACCGGGTAACAAAATTTACCACTTTGTTCAGCTGTTCCAAGTACACTTTTAAGATACAAGGTTCGATTTTATCATGTTCTTCGAAGCATCTGCTCAAAACAGTCCAACATAAATATCACCACTCATCTTCTTCGTATGAAAATATTGTTGCAATATTCATAAAAAAAAACAATTAAAAAATATTTGCATGCATGTATAATTAGTTAGTAGCCTATTTAAGCCAAGTAAACATTTCGTATATAGGTTTTTTATTAGTTAGCTAAATAAAACAAAGTACGTTGTAGTTGGTTTGTGTGCTTTCTGTCATTTAACGAAACATGGTGTCAGGAGTGGGATTGTGACAAGCACAGAAGCTGCAAATATGTCTGATACTGAAGAGATGGAAAATCTAAACGGGCCAGAGTCAAGTACAATGCCAAAGGGCAAGATACAACAAACGATACAAGCTTCGGTGTCTATACCGATAATTCCAACAGGAATTTCTGCTCCTAAACCACTGTTGATGGAAGGAAACATGGGAGCAAATTGGAAGAAATTTCGCCGAGGATGGGAGAACTATGCAATTATTTCTCGGCTCGAACAATTCGACGAACGTTTCAAGACGGCGTTGTTTTTGTCAGTAATTGGCGACGGGGCGATGGAAGTTTATGAAGGAATGCATTTCGCAGATAGCGATGACAAGCAGAAGCTAAATAAAGTTATCGAACAATTTCAAACCACATTTATCGGCGAGACCAATGAAACCTATGAACGGTTTATATTTAATAGTCGCAATCAGAAAGAAGGAGAAACAATCGAGCAATATATTATTGTGTTGAGAACTTTGGCACAATCGTGTAACTTTTGTACTTGTCTGAAAGAAACCCTGTTGCGAGATAGGGTTGTTTTGGGTGTTAAAGACAATTCTGTTCGAAAGAAACTCCTACAAGAACGAAAGTTAACATTAGCAAAGGCCCTAGATATTTGTCGAAGCAGTGAGACGACTTCCAAGCAATTGCGAAATATGATAAGCCTCAATGAGAAGTCAATCGACCATGAAATCGAAGCAATTAGAGAACAATGTCAAGGAAATCGGCGTGGTGACCCTTCAAGATCCCGCGAGAAAAAGCGTTGCAAATATTGCGGGGGAATGCATGAATTTGATAAGAATTCCTGCCCAGCATATGGAAAGTCGTGTAAGAACTGTGGTTTTCGCAATCAGTTCTCAAGGGTTTGCCAGAAGAAACGGAATGAAACTACACGATCGGTCAAGGAGATTACCAAAGATGTTTCTAGTGACTCTGGTGATTCAGTGTACACAGTTTCCGTTTTGCCCGAGTTTCCGGATGATCAAGAGGTTTTATCGATGCAAACAAAATATAAACAATTCAAGAGTAAAATTCTAACCGTAATGAACATTAAAGGGGGAAAAGAGACAAGTTTTCAAGTCGATACGGGCGCCACTTGCAATGTGATTAAACAGAAGGAACTGTCTGGGACGAAATATATGAAAAAAATGAAGAAAACAAAGCAAGTCCTCAAGATGTATAACTCTTCCACTTTGAAACCAGTCGGTCAGTGTATGGTGCAATTACAAAATCCTGAAACATGCAAGAAGTACAAGGTTGAATTTACGGTTATAGACGATGGGAAATGTACGAATCTTCTCGGAAGTCGAGCAGCACAGCAGATGGGTCTTGTTAATGTGAATTACGACAACATGAAAATTCTAGCTGTCAGAGTCAGACCAGAAAGGGGATTCACATACCACGATGACGTCATCAGAGTCAAGTCCGACGGAAAGGTCGACGCATTCCATATTGACCTCTCCAGAACCAAGTCAAACTGGATTGACCATGGAACAGATCACTAGCGAATACAAAGATATTTTCGAGGGACTGGGGCAGCTTGGACCGAAACTCCATTTGGAACTAGAAGAAAACGTGAAACCTGTACAACAAGCAGTGAGAAAAATACCTGAGTCCATGAAAGATCCACTGAGAAGCCACCTAGCTGAGCTCGAAGAGAAAGGTATAATCGAGAGAGTGTATCAACCTACAGAATGGATAAATTATATTGTTGTTGCAAAGAAATCCAATGGAAGTATTCGCCTATGCCTACATCCTCGTCCACTTAACAAGGCACTCAAGAGATGTCACCACCCCATGCAGACCATTGAAGATATATTACCTGAGCTTGGTAAAGCAAAAGTTTTCTCCAAGTTGGACTGTCTCAATGGTTATTGGCAAGTCCCTTTGGATGAAGAATCTTCCCTCCTTACGACGTTTGGAACGTCTTTCGGTTGGTATAAATGGAAACGTTTACCGTTTGGTATTTCTCCAGCGGGTAAGATATTTCAGAGCCGTTTAGATCAAGCGATCGACGACCTTGAGG
>CACRXK020014820.1:0-12762 GCA_902702795.2 Paramuricea clavata
AGTTTATGGGAGGGGGAGAGAAAATATACTCGCTATACTTATCGCGGCATATCTCTGATAAAATATAATTGAAACCAAATCTGCCAAATCAGCGGCAACGGCTATCGGGCATTACCTGAACAATAAGCGACTGTAAACAGTGTGATTTAGACCTAAATGCTTTCAGGCAATCGTACAGCTTTAGCTAAGGTAGTTTTATAGGCCTAGGCTTGTTTACTCGAAGAAATAAACGCTTTTGACGAGCTCTTTGGTTATTTATTGAACTACATGACTCGACGCTGATTATATTAACATACGGTTATTCGGGTCAAATAGGGGTTACGAAAAAATCCGTTAAAAATTCAATTCTAAGTTGCCCCAAAATTTTATTGGATCAATAGCAAGGGAAAACATATTTCTTTGATCTGGTTATGAATTTTTGTCTGAATCGATGTAACAATGGAGATATTCGCTGCCTAATATGGCATATAATAAAGAGGTTCGAAAATAAAAAAACATTAAGAAAATCTGTAAAATATTCACTTTTCACATAAATGTCTCTAAATTTCGTCTGCTAATCAAGAAATATCTCTAATTTATAAAACGTAATCATGTTTTGTGAAATATTCCCATTAACGCGCAAAATAGAGCGATTTTGGTAGTGCCGTAAAATGACCTCTAAAAATCGAAAGTGGCCTGGGAAAACCAATTTCGACGTCTCTCTCCTTCAATATTTATCCGATCGAAATAAAACTTTCACAACATTGATACTTCATATAGGCCTATATTCTGACAAAGTTTGAAGGATTTTGAATTTTCTCATTTTACACGTCTTACCTGACTATTACAGACAACCGCTCTTAAAGTCTGAAGTCCGACGTATGAAGTCCGAAGTCTGAAGTCCGAAGTCTGAACTCTAAAGTCTGAAGTCTGAAGTCCCTTCACGGCTTCCGTAAAAACACGTATTTCAATTGCTCAAAATACATCACACTTCATTAAATCCCGGATAAGCGGGACCATATAAACAGCCCCTGAGTAAATCTGAATGTACAACATTTATTTTTTGTCTCAAACATGGAATTTCATACAATTTGTAACAAGCAATTTTGTTAGATCATGAAGTGCGACTTATTTCAATTGCTCAATATACGTCACACATCATTGAATCCCGGGTACACGCGTAAAAATCTCACATCTTGTAGCAAGTTTGCTAACAAGCCGTCAACTACAATTAGTTGTGTTCGCACTGCTTGTCCTAAGTTGTCAACAAGTTTGGAACAAGCGTTAACAACTTGTAACAAGCTTGAGGACATTATCCGACTTGTGGCAGGGTTGTTCTAACATGTCCGATACAGTCATGATATAACAATATTGTTACAATCTTGTGTCGTCAACCTTGTAACATTCTTGCTATATCGAGATTGTATCAGACTTGTTAGAACAACCTTGTAACAAGTCTGATAATACCATCAAGCTTGTTCCAAGTTGTTAACAGCTTGTTCCAATCTTGTTATAACAGCTGGGAACAAGCAGTGCGAACACAACTTGTCGACAGCTTGTGAACAGATTTGTAACAACTTGTTTGCAGATCTGTAACAACTGGTGCGTTTCTACGTGTGTAAGCGGAACCATATAAATAGCCCCTCAATTTTCGTCCCGGCTCAAAACAAGATTTAAAGACAAATTGTTTTGTTATATACTGTAGTTAGTGTCAAAGCTCAATTTTTCTGTTTGCCGATTGGTCAAATCCGTATCACGTGCCGGTCAACAAAACGTCATGTTCACTGCATGCTTTGGCGAGGAGGCAACCGGTTCACAATGAAACATTTATTGACCGGTCAACAGTAGCATGGGTGCAATGCACATGCGCGTCAACCACGAAGTTCCAAAGTTCATTTTTTAAACTTTTTATTAAACATTTACGGCGTTCCATTTGTCCAGTTTTGGTTTCAAATTAAGTTCACTCGAATAAACCGTGAATTATTCATACTTTGACACTTATATACTATATAACAAAACACTTACTTGCTGAGAACTCAGTGTGTTTTGTGTCCCCTCGACCGCTGTTGTTCGCTTCGGGCAATAACGGCGGTCTCGGGTCAACAAAACACACTGTTTCTCTAATTCCCTCGGTCTCAGTAAATAAGTGATAAATATAGCTAGAGTGAACACCAAACGTGATTGGCTGATTTGTGGCCACGTGACTTTAGATAAGTGCAATGTATCCCGCCGGGCAACAAGTGAAAAATTGTTGCCCGCCCCGACCGGCTACTTACATAAATAAACAAAATGGCGGCACAACTAGCATTAATCAGAAACTACGATTTTCCATGACTGTGCTCAAATAAAGAATGTAAAATAGAAGAAAAATACACAACAGGCAACAGGATATGCTGCCGAAACCGTTCAAGTAGGTTCTTTTAATTTTGAACTCGTTTATGGTAGGGGCCGTCGACAAATAGATTTCGTCCACCGATCGATCGCGAATATGACAATGTTGATTTTTGTTCGTCGCTATATAACGAAACGCTTAATGTCTGTTCCCTCGGGAAATAGTTAGTTTTGTTTTCCGTCGAGTCTCAATGTTTCCCTCGACTTGGTCTCGGGAAACATTGAGACTCTCGGGAAAACAGAACAAACTATTTCCCTCGGGACCAGACATTAAGTCAGGGCCTTTTTTAACATACAAGCTGGGGGGGGGGCATTTGCCCCCCAGTCCCCCCTTGTGCCCCCCCACGAAATCACATTTGCCCCCCCAGGAAAAGTCCCTTTTCCCTAAAATCACAAAAACAAACCAGCGAAGATTAACAAATACATAAACGGAAAGTAAGTTTTAGGCTTTATCCTTTGTCCGTGTTTAACAAAATCGATTTAAATTGTTACTTTTTTCTAACACTAAGTCATGATAAATTATTGTTAATAATTTTTTATTTTTTGGATGCTCAGAATGCAGGAAATAGCATTTCCGGGTTTCAAATTTCAAAATTTTTCTGGGGATTATCCCTCTAATAAGTAATGATAAATTACAGTTAATATTCTTTTTTACTTCTTGTGCATTTTGTCCATCTTTTATTTCAAATACAAGTATAGTTAGCATAAATTTCAGAGCAAATTTGGATGCTCAGAATGCAGAAAATGGCATTTCCGTGCTTCAAATTTCAAAAATTTTCTGGGGGAGTACACCACCACACACCTGACCATTGCCATCCTCCTCTAAATATAAGTAACGATAAATGATGGTTAATTTTTTTTTACTTTTTGTGCGATTTTTCCTTTATTTATTTCAAATACAAGTATAGTTAGCATAAATTTTGGATCAAATTTGGATGCTCAGAATGCAGGAAATGACATTTCCGGGATTCAAATTTCAAAAAGTTTCTGGGGGAGTACTCCCCCAGACCACCCCCCATTCATGCGTGGTATATTGGCCACACACGTAGCCTTCAGCCATTGCTATCCCCCTCTAATATATTATCTCACAGAAAAGTCTCTTTTCAAAAAATGCCCCCCCCCCCACGGGAAAATCCTTAAAAAAGGCCCTGCATTAAGTGCATAATTATATCCTATTTAGGGCCTGTTCATATGGGCAGAAGTTATCCCGGTTAGCGAGAAAACTTTTCGACAAGTTTACGAGAGAGATCTCGCCTTGTTACGTAAATAATATGAAAAGTTCATTGCGTTCATATGAGACGAAAAGTTTTCCCGTGTACCGAGATCTCGCTTGTTGACGGGCGAGATCTCGATGACCGGGATAATGTTTTCCCCATATGAACACAACTTTCCCGCTTAGCGGGATAACTTTTTGTCGTGTCAGCAATTCAATTGATGTTCAGTGCTACGTCACAGCCGGAAACTTTTCCCAGTAAGTGGGATATTATTTCTCCATATGAACAGAATAAAAGTATTTGGCTAGTCGAAAATTTCTTTCGTTAACCGGGATAACTTTTGCCCATATGAACAGGCCCTAAGTTTACAGTCAGCCATATAATGTTTTGTGAAACTATCTATTTACAGATATATGTATCATGCGAAAATATTGATGAGTTAGTGCGCTTGTAAGCTGTACTTGTAGCCATTGTTTTGAAAAGTATTATATTTCTGAGCTCGTTTTGGGATTATAAATTAAAATAGTCGAAAAATTGCTAATCAGCTACATTACGTTAATCTTCGTTTATAGTTGAACCGCTCAGGCTTTTATACTCAGAGAGAAGGAATATTCGTTTGTTGCATGTTGATGGGGACCGACGTAGTCAAAACAATTTTACAACTACTGTACTAGCGAAGAACTTAAAGGATGCGATAGCCGTCGCATTTCATTATCAAGATCAAATCTTATTCTGGACTGACGTTTCCTTGGGAAAGATATTACGCAAATCTATAAACAATGACAGTAAAGTTGAAACAGTTGTATCTGTTGGTTTAATCCGACCCGAAGGAATTGCGATTGATTGGGTCACCAAGAAGATTTATTGGACTGACTCACACTTGAAATTAATCGAAGTTGT
Organism: Paramuricea clavata; assembly: GCA_902702795.2. Classification (NCBI taxonomy): domain Eukaryota; kingdom Metazoa; phylum Cnidaria; class Anthozoa; order Malacalcyonacea; family Plexauridae; genus Paramuricea; species Paramuricea clavata. Next base: position 4,485 of record CACRXK020014820.1, read on the forward strand.
GAATTTTGATGGCACGCAACGTTCTGTGTTATTTTGGGAAAATTTAGATAAACCCAGAGCTATTGTTGTTGATCCTAGCCATGGGTAAGTCACATTTCTTTATCACATTGCTTCACCGGATTTCCATATTTTGGCTGGGATTTGTTGCATATGTCTATGCATGCAGGGTGTTCCCAAAATATCAAAACTATTGAAAAAACGTATTGTTAGAGTTTGAGTTTTGAGTCACTTCGCTGAACCCGCAAATGCACAAAAGCTTTGCACCCCCTCAGTCTTGACAGCAATCCTCGTTTGGATATTTTTCCGTACTGCCCTCACTCTCGGTCAGTAATAATAACTTACTGACCGAGAGTGAGGGCAGTACGGGGAAATATCCAACTGCATGAGGTCTTGCTGTATTAACCGAGCGGTAGCGAGGTTAATGACCGAGGTTGACGAACGAGGTTGGGCATTTTCCCATATTGCCCGAACAGTTGAGGTTTGTAGTTAACCTGCACCGTAGCACGAGAACGAACGAATATGCAGGTATACAAATGTGATTTGGTCAAAAGCTGAAATCTGATTGGGTTGCATAATTAATCTCGTACGCATCGGACGAGTAAAGACGAGAGCGAACGAATATGTAATTAATAAGCAAGAGTTAATTTGCATGATCATGAGTCATGACATTTTTTACAAATTGAAAAGCCCAAAGGGAATAAAAATATAAAGTTAAGTCAAGACGTGCATTAATATGCACCGTGTGGTTAATATATTTGTAGTACTAAAAAAATTGACACCATTGCAATAATACGCATATAGCATTGTTAAGAACTAAAAACTGAAGCATGGGTCCGAAATTAAACGAGTCAGATACATTGATTAATAAATGAACAATATAGACGAAATGGCCCAGTTTGGGATAGTGTTGTACTGTAAATGCATATATCGCGCGAGATGAACTGACGTTTTATGAACATATCCAACAACGTGCAGGAGGCTGGAGCTATATGCTAATACAGCTCTTGCTGTTAAGATAAGCAGGTGGTAGAACGCACGAAAAAGCTGCCCAACTGTGGCAAGTAATGAGTTTAAAACGTCGACGTTTCTCTCAATGACATTGGTCGAGTCTCCATTGATGCGTTAATTACTGGCAAATATATCACGAAGAAAGCGTTCAAAACATTATTTAGCTGCATAAAAATGATAAAACTGAGATTATATTTAGGACCTCCATTTGGTTGTTCATATACCATATAAAGTAATCCGTGTATCATTGAATAATATACTGAATATTGTGTGACAGAAGCTGACGCCTACTGGGAATACTCGAAATTCAGCTAGCCTGTTAATTTATTTTCTAAACTCAAGTAACTCCATGTATAAATTCAAATTGACTATTTCCCAAGAGGTTCTAACAATATCAACTGCGAGTTTTCAGTGCACTTCCCCCAAAACGTTATGTTATTTCAAAAGATTGGGCGAATATTTGCCATACATGCATGCATGCATGTATAGACTTTGTTGGCAACTTGCTTAGTGTTGTTGCCGATCGATGCAGGGGAAAGCGAAGTCTACTTGAATATTGCAGAAAATATGGTCATGGAATAGTATTTTGAATCGGAAATTAATATATTTGGCGCAGAATAGTTTACAAAACTGAACTTATATACAAGTTGTAAGCATGTTTCAAAGTTGGAACACGGAAACGGGACGATTGCTCTATAGACCTGATTGGCATTAGTTTATTCTGGAAGTTTCACAGGTGACAGGCTAACGCTATATCGCTATAGTGCACAAGTGGATCTCTTGTTAAACTTGCTTATATAGCTTATAGTTTGTGTTCCGTGCCGCGGGTAGACTGTATATATATTGCTGTTTCTACCGCTGTAAACAGCAATGATCAATGCATTTATTGCTGCATTGATTGCATTATTTACTCCCTGGCACCGCTACTGTCATGCACGGTCAATATGGCTTGATATATTTTTAAACAACAAACGAAAGTATTATTCCCGAGCCGACGGCGCCAAGTGCCGTGCGAGGGTACTAATTCCCCCCGGCTATTTACACCCGGGGAAACGAAAGCATTAGCGAAGTCTAAAGTTCATCAAATATCGCGGGCGTGGCTCACCAACGATGTTTCGGTGGGTGGTCATCCTCAATGATCTCAAAATATGTGGCGGACTGTCATGAATAGCGAAAACTGATTGGTCCAATTTAAAGTTTGCATTATAACGACTGCATGACGACAGCGAAATAGCAAACATTTCTTGATTTGATGATTGATAAATTTCTTGCAAATATCACAAATATATTTCATTTTCGCTCGCGCGCACTTTTGCAAGATTTTGTAAATTTCAAGAAAGAAAGGGCGAAAGAATCGGCTAAAAGAAGTGAGCCGACGTTAATGAAGGTAAGTTTGTTTTAAATATTGATTTTATAATGGTTTAATTTAAAACCCGACGGCCTTTGCATATATGAAACAACTAAACAAGACAGCATATTATTTCAGTGTATCTTGAGTTAGTAATATTGATTCCCTTTTTGTTGCATGCCATATATGGCATCAGGGCGGTAAAAATTCCTTAAATGGACAAAAATTTCCTTAGACTTGGCTATGACTTGGCCTAGTCTCTGAGGAACACTCCAGTGGCGCGCGATCATAGGCGCAATTGGCGCGAAAATATGTAAGTATAACTTTTTGTATCTGCGCGTAGCGCAGATATATTGCTATCAGCCTTGTTTTGAAGACCTGTTCGCAGGCTAGAACAGCTTTAAAACAAGATGGCGTCTTTCGAAAAGCTTTCAAGAGTAGTATTAGTAATCGTGGTATTAATAATAGACTTCATCCTGACTTTATTTTGATAAAATCTTTTTCTATAGCAGTCTTGCACTGATATAACTCTTACAGTCAAACCGGATGTTCGGTTCCCATGAGTATTGCAACATTGCAATCAATCTTGCAATGTTGATTGCAAATTGTTCCGAGCAAATTACACGCAAGTATGGAACTGTCATTTTTTCAAGTTCCTATCACTCCCGTGTTGGGTCAAGAGAATAACAAATCAAAAGGACTAATATCTTGCCTACCACTTGACAAATTAAAGGTAAACTGGAATGTATAGAGAATATTTATACATGGTTGTGCGGAAATATGTAATTTATTTCGAGTGTTGAAGAGAATATTGCTAACGAGTGAGCGTAGCAAATTGCAAGTTGTTCCATTATATGATTTAATAATCTAAATTTTTGAGTAATTAGGTCATGGACATATTGTAATTATTATGAGTATTTACTATTTTATCTTCGTATCAAACCAAATATATAGCATTGCGAGCTTTAATTGCCAATTGGTATTAAACTCTGCTAGTTTGAGAACATATTATGTTTACATATTTAATTTAACTACCGCAAAATAAATCCCTCTTTGGCACTGAATTTTGCATGTTATTTAGTATTTTTGTATCACGTTATGATTAAAATGGACATATTTCTTGAATAATACTTTTAATCTGTCAAATGATAGGAAAAATATTAGTCCTCATACTTTGTTTTGGATTTGTTACATTTTGTGATAGATAGGGGTACCAAAGCCTTGGTATTTCCAGAGGGTATTAAAATACAAAATTAGCCTGTGACAGTATGCTCCTGAATTTACTTCATATTCGATTTGAACAACACAAGTTCTACAACAAAAACGTACACGATGTACTGTGCAAATATAAAACGTCATATTTCTAGAATGATATTTGATTGACATGTTTACGCCACGCATTTCATACCGCACGGGTTTTCCCCGAGTTTTTATAATCAGGGCTTGCATTTCCGGCAATTGTTTTATGGTTGAATCTTCACGAAACAATTACAAATTTTAAATATAGACAAGAAAATTATATTTGCGTGTATATCTTGACTGTTATTTAATGGAGGCCTCTGAAACTTGGCTAAACTATAAAAACAAAGTATAGTATAAACGTAGCCCTGTTGTTTTAAATGTCAGAAACTATTATTAGCTCATGACTCCATGTACAGACGTCTAATCCCACGTCTTTGAATCCATACATTTTACAGCCTTAATTAATTATTTTCTTTAAATTGTTCTTAAAAGTAATGAACTGTATGAATAGCAGATATTTAGCTCCAGATAAAAAGAAACATTTTTGTATGATTGTAATCAGTTGCCGTGATTCGGGATATAAATGGTTCTCGTCCTCTTAATTTAGAAGTCACTGGTTAAATGTAAATATTATATCTGAAGCAGGCATATAATTTCAACTAGCACAATTTCGCACAATTGCTGTAAAAATGTGATTCCGAGAATGCAACATCAATCCAGTAAAGGCCTGATTCCACGAGCGTTTTTTCTCGGCGAAATGCGCAGTGGCGGCGCCAGGCTTCCAAATTTGGGGGGCATTTGAGGGGCAAACTCAAATTTGGGGGGGGGGGCAAGATAGAATTTTTAAAAAGGTCGCCCCACCAGGAAATTCGCCCCCCCTCAAAACGTGGCGATATTCCCAGGAATATTCCCCCTGGGGGCGAATATCCTAGGAATATCGCCTCCCAGGGGGTGGGGCGAATACTCTAGGAATATCGCCCCTTTTTAGGACATTCGCCCCCCATATATGCGATGTGGTTTATTCAAATAATTTCGTGATACTTTCATCTTATTATTGCCTTACACGTTTGAGAATTTAACTCTGCAAAACTAAAGCTTTTCTGTCTTTTTTTGAAACGTATTATTGGAGTATTGGCAAGTTTTACCATTCGGAGATTTACAAACTAATATTGAAACTGTAAAAACAGTTTCACATTCACTAATGAGTAATGACAACTTATAAGCCATACATTTTTCGATAACGACAGAACGCTTGTGCAGCCTTTAGTCGCTCTTAGTGACTAATAATTTTTTTTGAGGTGGGGCAAAATGGGGGGGGGGGCAAAAAATAATTGGGGGGGCATTTCTTAAAAATTCCTTAAAAATTCTATTTCCTTAGAAGTCCCCTTAAAAAGGTCAAAATTTCCTCAGTTTAAGGAAATTTCCTTAAAAATGAGAGCCCTATGGCATGCAACTTTCATATAGCTCTAAATTTCGTGTCGCGGTGGCGGTGAGCGGCGGGCAGAATAATATTTTGGGCTCACTTTTTCGAATTTGCCTTGTAACCAAGCCTGATCCAAGATGGCGAAAACTGATCATCAGTTGCTAAGCAATTACTTATATTACTTATTATAATAATTAATTATAATTATAACTAGAAATTACTATCGCAAGGAAAGTGCTGCCTCCCCCCCTTCCATCACATAAACACGAAAAGCACCCCTAAGACACCGTTCAGGTGGTAGAAAAAGTGCAATCTGAATATGAAAACACTTTGCACAAAATTGAAGCTCAGCTAAATATTCCAATTGTATTGACTTCCACAAATTCCCTACTCTTCAAGAAATTACTTCCTTGAAAATTCCTTCGTTCTAAACAAAGATGAAGGACTTTGTGAAAGTCTACAGGTCATGCTATGCAAGTTTTTAATGATTTGAATTATTCAAATTGATGCAGGTTTATTGGCATATCATAACCAGTTGCCATGGCTAGCTTGCCACTGAATACTGTACAATATCATATATAACAAATGATAATAATTAATACTTAAATGAATCATTTGATATGCAGAATTTAATAACAATTTCATACATAGAAATACTACCAGTAAGTCCCGTTTTTGCCTCAATTATCATTTTAATGGTACTTTCAAAACTACCACTACTGCAGAACAACAGAACAATCTGCCGATGGGGAGACAAAATCTATTTTGTTGACATTTTTGTTTAATACGTCAGCTTCATATGACACCATTCATTGTGTAAATGATTAAGATTGCAATTGTTTAATACGTCAGCTTCATATGACACCATTCTTTTTATAAATGATTAAGATTGTACTCAGTCAGAACTGTAAAACCATATAATAAGAAAGAAATTGTGAGCATTATGGAAAAAAGTCAAATAATTTTTCATTCGTGTACAATTGTGTGTTACAATTTGGACATCATACTGCTCATTTGACCTTATGCATAATGATGTCACAAGGCTTGATGCCTGCGAGGAATGCTGGTCTTAAGCTATGGGCAAACTAGGAAACGTTGCAGAAACATTTGTGATTCTCGATGTTTCCTCAGACGTTTCCCTGTTCGCCCACCCTGTTCGTCCACGCCTGTTCGTCCGCAACAACGTTTCCTAGTTTGCCCAGGACTTTAGTAGTAATCGCCCAGGAAAATTAAACAATCCAAAATGGCCACTATCGAAATTTTCTTGGCCATCAAGCCTTAAGACGTCATTATGCATTCGGTCTATTGATTTGATATACAGACATTACAGTAAAGCCTTGCCCTCGCATAAAAGAACCAGTAGGTTAAGAACCACTAGCCTGAAATTTGGGCAATTGAGCACCCAAAATACAATGTGTTGAATATAAAAAAGTATAGTGTGAAGTAAGACAATATACGAACCACTTCAGCCTGAAGTCAAAATTCACTGGTTCTTTTATACACGGCTTAATTACTGCATATCATATTCCCATAATTAAATAATAACAATATCAATAATCAGGGACGCCGGAACGATAAAAAGGCAAAGGGGGGCAAACGCACACCAAAGGGCACCTCGATCTATAGACACCGGTGAAGATATAAACCTACAATTATATGTTGACTTGCCAATGAAAGCAAACGCACTTAATCAGGTCACATTCAAGATCACACCTCATGATTTTGCCCAAAAAGCATCACTGGAAGTGTGATTTATCAGGTAGTATTTTACTACTCAAAGGGCACTTCTGCCCCCCTTGCCCCTCCTAGCAAAAGGCAAGAGGGGCAGCTGCCCCTGCTGCCCCTCCATTTCCGGCATCCCTGTCAATAATCATTTTACTGTAATATAATATATATATATATAACTATTTTTATTGACAATTTTCTAATTTACATACAACCTACATATTTGTAAAATTTGATATACAATACCTTGTTGGCTTGATCTTTTGACAGAATCAGTATACAAGTGATACAACTTTATTATTGCCAACCATCGACGATTGCCCAGCTAGCAAGATCACAAACCTCGCTAGTATAAAGTATAAAATATAGCTAGTTCACACATAGCTAGCAAGTTTGGTACAGTTACACAGAATTCACAATTCACTGCTTTTTTGAAAAACATAATATGAACGGCTCCTTTAATTTGACTTGATTTGACCAAATGATCGCCACGAACACACAACAAAATATACACCTAGAGGAGATAGAATTCGAATTTTTATAATGTATTTTTAATATAAAAACAGACTATCACTGAAAGTATTCAAATGTTCAAATAACTATTTTTATCAACATACCTTCAAAAATATAATTCTTTTGATAGTTTTCCTCCAAAATCAAATAGTAATATTGTGAAATAAGCCTCGTGCAATGGAAAAATATGCGACATTGCCATATGGTCCCTTATCTCTTCTGTGATATGGTCATGTCAAAATTAAATACGGCGCACCGAACGCAGCTTTCGGAAGTGATCGGATTGTCATCGTAAACTTCCTGCGTATATAAATTTGTACACAACGTCATTCGAATTCTGTGACGTCAGAAAATGCGACCCGAATGATCGAACGAACGAACGACAAACAAATCTCAAATGCTTTGGCTAAAATACATAAGTCGCGCGGGGATCTGGCACGAGTAAAAACTGTAAACGTTGTCAAGAATAGGTGGCTGCCATCGCTTCGCTCGGCAGCAATAAACAATATTTAATAAAACAAAGTCATTTCAAAGTAGAGATCTCGAAGATGCAATAAAATATTGGCAACAGAGGCAAACTGTTGTTGAACTGAGTTAACTTGTTGAACTGAGTTAACTTTTCTAAACTAAAGCGGCATTTTTGTACCCTACAAAAATGGCAAACAATATTTGTTAATAGAATGTTGGTGTAGTTTCACTACAACGAACTCTTCCAATTTTATATATTACTGTAATGTTTTCGCAAACATTCGAAAGAATCGCCGTCGCTTATCTACATCTTCCATGTCTTTGCCGCATTGTAGACACAACGTGCCATGGAATTTGGATAAAGATCGTCTTGAAACCGTTACATATAGGCGTACGAGACAAGGTGTTTCCCCCAAAAAATGTTTTTTGAAAACCATGGAATTCGGGCAAACAGGAACTGAATATCAAGAAAATTCGTAGAAAATACGTTAAAATCAGGTTATTTCATTAGAATTCTCCATAAAAATTCGGGAAAACTTTCAACTGCCCCC
>CACRXK020014821.1:0-12760 GCA_902702795.2 Paramuricea clavata
ATATATATATATATATATATATATATATATATATATATATATATATATATATATATATATATATATATATATATATATATATATTTTTATTTTTAATTCGGCCAATTTAATTACTCAAATTTTAATTATTATATTTACATGTTTATTATCTAGGGCTAGGGGCCTACTAGAAACCATCAAAAGCCTTTTGATTAAGACCCCTGGTTACATCATTAAGGATATTTTAAATTACAAAATAAGGATTCTATTTACAAACAAAACTAGGTGACAGTGCTTCGAATGAGGTGCAATATGATAAAGTATTTACATCTGTGCTACAGTAAATAAAATCTTATGGTTACTATACAGTATATTATTATTATTAATTCATATAAAATTTGATATTGCAGATATTGTTTTTAATTGGTAATAGTTTTTCAGTTATTTATGTAGTATTTTTTCGATTTTTTCTTGAATATATAGTAAGATGCTATATTTTCAAAGTTTAGGTCAAGATTATTCCAGATATCAACTCCATAGTTAGAGAGTGAATGTTTAACATAGTTTAATTTTTCTTTGATAATAATTTCTTATATTAGTTCGCAAAAAAATCAGGTGGTAAGTTTTTTAAGCGATGATATCTGAACATGAACAAACTGGTAATATAATCGTTTAGTTTGCTTAAGTTCAATATATTTATAGGTGTTGATATATGTTTTTAGTATGATCTAAGTGAGAGCTAAAAGGTCCAAGTTTTTGAATTCGTTTTTTAGCCTATATGTATATGTATTTCCCCAGAGAAAGTTGACATTTATATATCATGGATGATATGCAGTGTCAAAAGCCTTCTTTAAATCCAGAAACACTACTAAATTGTAGCTGATCATGACTAACTTGTGATTGCCGATCAATATTAGGGCTACAGTTGATCGCACGCGCAGGTATAGTTTTGCAATAATTTCTTCGTTGGGTATCATTATTATGATATAGAATGCTCGTCCATTTTGACACTTCGCATCTCCTTTAATCCTTTGTAATCTTTCCTTACAATAGTTGATTAATTCATGAGCTTGACTAAAGGTCGTGGGTCAAAATATGCCAAAGGTCAGAAAATTTATCTGTGACAACACTGTTGTTTATTAGATCTGAATTTTTTGCTCCTTGGGACATTGGAGAGCAGCAAAACTAAATACTTATTATAAATTGAGTTATAGTTCACGTATATATACTAAGGCGATGCCAGTGTAAGATGTATGGGTAAATATCAGGATTTTTGGGCAACTACAGAACTGCTGGGCTCTGCAGCTGCTGGACTCTGCAACTCCTCCTGGTTAGGTCTAAAAAACTACAAAACCCATCAGCAATTAATTCTATCAAGTGCCTATTATGAGGAAGTTGTCGCTGTTTACAAAGGATTAAAGGAAGTGCGAAGTGTCAATAAGGACCGGCATTCTATATCATAATAACGATACTCTACGAAGAAATAATTGCAAAACTACACCTGCACGTGCGATCAACTGTAGCCCTAATATAGATCGGCAATCACAAATTAGTCACGGTCAGCTAAAATTTGCATGAGAAATTAATAACCTTTAAGCAAAGAACTAAAGCATCAAAAGACCTCAGAATATATGCGTATGTATATATGAAATTACTCTATGATTCTTCACTTATAAAATGTAACCTACAATAGTAGTAAGTAAGTAAGTAAAAGCTTTATTTAAAGAGGGTAGCACTAAATAGCCAAGGCTAATAAACTTGTGGCCCTCATTCATAACTAGTATTAATTACATGCTGATGTTTAAAATATATACAATATTATAAGCTATTTACAAGGTTAAAAACTATGACTATAAATTAGATCGATGTATAGTTAATAATATTTGCTAATAGATCTAGATACTAAAATGATGTAAAAGTTGTTGGTCTTTGAGAATGTTACTCCGCAAATTGTTCTTGAAGCAGTTTAACGAATCCGCCTTTCTGATATTTAAAGGGATACTGTTCCACAGTTTAGTTGCAGTAACTAGAAATGTGCGTCCACCCTCAGTTTCCCTCTTATATTTAGGGCAAATGGCATTAAAATTAGCATAACGTGTGTTACGCGAGTTACGTACATTATTCAAAATAATGTAGTTGCCAAGATAGCTAGGTAAGTTATTATGTATGCGTTTATAAAAAAATGCACATTTATCAATTTTACATTGCTCGTAAAAAGGAATCCATGCTAATTCATTAAATAGAGCTACTGAAGGTGCCTGGCGATCTGCAAACATGACAGTTCTAGCAGCCCGTTTCTGAAGTTTTAAAATTCTGTTCAGTAAGATCTTATTGCAAGTACCCCAGATGGTGCTGGCATAACTCATAACTGGCCGGATGATTGCATTGTAATATTGTAGGCGTTGGTTAAGTGGCAAGTAGACCCGAATTTTCCTCAATACGGCTATGCGAGAAGCTAGTTTCTTGCACACTTTTTCGATCTGATCATCAAATGATAGTAACTTATCAATATCAAGACCCAATAAGGGTGCACTATAGACACTATCAAGAATCTTATTATTAAGCATAACATTCAGCTTCTCGTCAGTCCTGGGCGCAAGCCTTTTCCCCGTAATCAGCAGAACCTTGGTCTTGGACTCATTAATTGAAAGCTTATTTGCGTTTGCCCAATGCTGTACTTCACTAACAGAACTGTTTAGTGAAAGTTCTAAATTTGATATATTGCTGAAGTCGGAAGAGTCTATAATAGTAGTGTCATCTGCGTAAAGATCAATTTGAGAAGTTACATGTAGTGGTAAATCACGTGTTCACGCTGGAGTGGATGTCTCCATCTTCAAAGGACATAGTTATCGGGGTGCAGCTACTTCTAAGGCAGTGCCGCAGGGTTTTCAGTTGATTTAATTTTGAAAACTGCGGACTCGTCTACTGAAAGTGTGTTTACGCGGTTTTACCATAGAGACTCTATAGTTTACGAAGAGTGTTTTTCTCGTGTGGTAATAATAACTTCTTAGTTATATGCAAATAAATGTTATTCCAATGTTTGTGTTGCTTTGAACATGCATAATAAATCCTGTAGTGCGAAACGTGGTATGAGGGAGAATGAAAATTATACAAAGGTACTTACCTGCAGTTTACTCTTCTTACATGGCCCACCCGGTGCCACAAATTGTTTTTTATTAGCGTACGTTCCGGAAAGACTGGTGTACGAAGGCAGTTTGGGCGGTTGTCTACCTATGGTGAATTAGCATAACAATGGCTTTAAAGCGTGGTGACCTGGAAACTAGTGTAGGAAAATGCATAATGAATCCCTCCGTGCTCAACATGGTATTTGGAGAACCTCAATTACAATGCAGGTAAGTACCTTTGTATAACTTTCATTTTACTTCCGGCTTCGCTGATGGTGGGAAATCTGTCAGTATGAATATATAAACACTATGTCTGCCGTTCTGAAAGCATTCAATTTATATAAATTAAAACAAAAGATTTCTTTCTCAACGGAAACTTGCATTAATCATCCTCAGAAAGGTATTACTGAAGAGGAAAACATTGTTGTGACTGTCAATATTCCACACAAGTACCTAGAACAATTGTATGACTTGAAGCAAGATGGTAAGTTAACTGGCCTGTTGTACATCGAGGTTTTGAATGCATTTATATCACAGAATGCCATGGAGATAAAGCTAGACTGCGAAATAATTAATAGTACAATACGTATATATTGTGGGGAGACTAAAAACAAAAGGTTGCGAGGCCATGTAAGAACAGAGTACTTGGCGAAATCAAAATGCATTTCTCTTTAGGAGAAGGAAATTGCCAGGGTGTCCGAGGCGAAGAATGAGCTAGAAACTGCAAAGGCAGTTTGTGATACCTTGTCCAAAGAGAAAGACAATTCAAATGAGCAATGCGAGATACTATCGAAAGAGTTGTGTACATTGCAAGGAGCCAAGAAAGAGACTGAATGAAAGTTGGAATGTGTGACGGGATATCAAGAAGAGCTAAACAAGAATGAAGCACTGAAACAGTACATTGAGAAAATGGGAATCCCAGACAATTGTGAAAATACTGGAAAATGTATAGCAGATGTGGGGAAAAGGCAACAACATTGGAAAATAAAAGAACTCAAAACACAAGTTGAGAGAACTCTGTTTGCTAATACCTATGGACTGCATTTGGAGTCTTTAAAATTATCTGACACTCTGGTGCTGGATATGAATTGGAATTTACAGAAGGTGGAACCAAAAAGGGTTATAAAGATTTACCAGAAGTTGAAAAGCAGAAAATTAAAGAAGTTCTTTTGATCCAGGATACGTTTTCTGTGGGTGAAGCAGCATACCATGAGCTTTCCATGATCCCGGCAGGTCAAACCCTCCCTCGGTTGTACCTGGTTAAGCACTGCAAGGATTCCTTGAATCAGTTGTGTCACATCGAGCGAACACCAGGGAAAAATGAAGGTGCCCAGGTCAACTTTTATGATGCACTCAGGAATCCAATCCAAAATCATGTAAGTTAATCGATCAACGAAAAACAACATCCTGCATGTGTGTGTATCATTGCATATATTGCAATATAATGAAGGGGAAATTATTTACCCAGATTTTTTTTTACTCTTGTATAAATGAGAACCTGCACTGCAAATGGTGTAAGTCCTCCTGAGAGATACAATATAAAGTTAAGTGGGGATGGTGCCAAAATGACGAAGCTTACTGGCTTCATAGTCATCTCATTTTCAATTTTGAATTCTGGAGATGGTGTGATGTCTCCAAAAGGTTAGCCTATCCACATCTCATTGCACGCCGCTATGATGTTATTGTCCAATTTGTAAGATGGAATTAGACTGCGAACAGTGTATGTACACAGAAATTTCTAAATTCCAGGAAATTACACCCTTGCTATAATAAAGGGAAAGGACTGCTATGAGACCCTCAAGTCCTCATGTAGCAAAATTTTTAGAGATGTCAACAAAATTGTGGAAACTGGTGTGCTGCAGCTTGATGATGGAAATGAAGTCCCAATTGACATATATTTGGATGGAGACTATAAGGTGCAGTACTGGTTTTAAGGATTTTGAGAGTAATCAGTTCTACCAATCAATAAATAGAATTTTTTAATTGACATGTTTTTCATTTCTTCCCAAGTTTGTTTTAATACTCATGGGGATGAAAGGAGCAGTGTCTGATTACGCCTGTATCTGGTGTAAAATCCACAAGATGCTATGGTACAGTACAGAATGAAATATTACAATGAAGAATGCACAAATTATTGACAAAACTCATACCAGTGTCACAATCGTCCCATATCATTCACCAATTTAACAATATTCATTATAGGCATGATATGACAAAGCCTCAGGATTTTTATTGGACGATAGACATTAAAAGAACGTTAGAAGACATCAGACAGTGCTGCCTAAAGAAGCAGTTTTCATGTGACTGCCCGCCTCTGTTAAACATTCCGCTTGAGAATGTCGTCCTTGATGAGTTGATCCAAACGCCTAACAAAACATCAAAGTGGGAACCGTAAATTTCATTCAACGGAAACTTTAAATACATTCCTAACGGATATATATCTGGACGCTATTGATAAAAAAACTGTTACTGCTGTCATTCTTTTGGACCTATCAAAGGCGTTTGATAGTTTGAACCATCCTTTGCTCTTAAGAAAGCTCTATTCATTTGGAATTTCTAAACACGCTCTTGAGTGGTTTAAAAGCTATTTGACTGGCAGGATCCAGTCAGTACGGATTGATAGTGAATTGTCCGAACCACGTGAAATAACGCACGGTGTGCCACAGGGGTCAATATTGGGTCCAGCACTATTTAATATTTACATTAATGATCTACCTGGTGTTCTCAATACGTGCTTACTCGAGTCATTCGTTGATGATTCCAAATTGTTCTTGTCTTTCGCAGTGAAGGACGTGGAAAGTGCTAAAATCCAGTTAAATGAGGACTTGGAAAGAATTGCTGCCTGGAGCTGCCAAAACAGTTTGTTAATACCGATAAAACAAAATTGTTGTTGATAGGATCACCTCAAATGCTTAAGAAAATTCCAGCAAATTTTTGTCTCACACTCTTGGGGATGGAGATATATCCGGTATTATCGGTGAAAGATTTAGGCGTCACCCTCGATTCATGTTTGAGCTATGATAATCACATAACTGACGTAGTTTCCAAATGCACGGGAAGCTTATGTCAAATAAATCGTGTAAAACATCTCCTGACTAAGAAATCGCTTTTAACAGCTATAAATGCCCTCGTGTTCTCGAAACTTTATTACTGCTCGACCGTTTGGGCAAACACGTCAAAGCAAAATCTGAAAAAGTTACAGAATGTGCAAAATTTCGCTGCACGCATTCTTACGAATTCGAGAAAGTTTGATCATGTCACGCCGTTATTAAAAGAACTTCGTTGGTTGCCAGTAAATGCAACATTACTCTTCAGAGATACGGTGTTGGCATACAAATGCTTAAATGGCTATGCTCCTGAATATTTAACGAAAAGGTTCATTACAAGGTCGCAAATACATGAACGCGTCACAAGAAATAAGGATACTCTGAATGTGCCTTTGTATCGAACAGCGACAGGTCAACGCTCATTTTTGTTCAGAGCAGTAAAGTTGTGGAATGACTTGCCTAACAATGTTAAATCCGCGAATAATTTAAAGAGTGTGAAAAGTTTTAAAATAGCATTAAAAACATATCTGTTTAAACAATTTTTAAACGACTCTTAGTTTTTAAATTAGTTATCTATTAACATTAATATTGACTTCGTCTAGACATTTGTAATTAATATCTGAAAAGCCCTTTTGGGAGATGTTAAAGTTTTTTTAAATTAAATTAAATCCAACGTAACCAACGAAAACTTATTCAACAGCTGTGTAGGGTTTGATAAGATTGTTTCTCTTTCTCTTGATCCTGATAAAAATATCTGCTATGTGTTTAAACAACAGATATTGGCCATCATTCCACATCAAACGACTGCATGTGTGAACCTGACCCAGAGTTGTACAGACAGTTCTGTCCTGTCTTCATTAAATGTAGTATATTTGCAAAGAAAAAGACGAAGCGTGATGGTGCAAAAAGATTTATTGTCTTGTATACAACATCACACTTCTGATCAACAGCCAATTTAACATGGAGGTTGAATAAATTTCGACAAGACCAACCACCCAAAGACAGTTCCAAGGTGGAAACCACTTTCCAAAAAAATGCCATTAATTGGTATGAAGTGACATTTCCTGTAAAGAAAATGTGTTTTACATCAGTGCATAAACCTCTGACAAGAAATGCCAAAGCATGGGTGGCAGCAATGGTATCTTTCTCATCAAGACAAGCAAAATTTGTCATGGGATCGCCTAGATCCATAAACCCAACTAAGTCACCAGAGTTATTGTCAAACACAAGATCAGATTGAATTTTCATTTTCAAGTACAACGTATCATCGTTGATTCCCATTATTTATTCCTGCCTTTGGGGGGAAATAGTTCTTATAATCACATAGTATCCTTTCACTAGGTAACACCAAGGCAGCACTTTCCCAGAGCTCTCTATAGCCAGATGGCGACTTTCCAGGTAGAGATAGGCCAAATCGAATGATTTGTGGATGATATCTTCAACTGCAGCTGGCAGACTGAGGAAGTTTCATCTGTTCTTCCCAGAAGAACTTCATGTTTGTCCATCCATTATTTTACAGATGTCCTCCTCTAGTTGAGATTTGTCAATGCATATTCCATGTTCTTGAATGCATTCTTGGATTTCCTGCAGTTGGATTTCCTACAATAACACATATCACGTAGCTCCGCCCACTATCCAAACCATCCTATTTTTATTAGCTGTGACCAGACGTACTGCCATGTCTTGACTTTCTAATTTGATGTGAGTTCCAGTGTTCCTTAACCTTATTCAGGTCAGCCTGCAATAAACCAGCAAAACAAAACCATAATGCTTCCATGTGTATTTCACTGGTAAGATTGAGAGTATCAGACTCACGAGGGTCGTAAAAGAAGTCAATCCACCAACTGTTTTCTGAAAAGTGACCATTGGCACTCTTTGATTGCTAGTGCTTGAAACATTTATGCGCCTTGGAGGCAGCATATTCATCTGTACCTTCTGCACGTAAATAACACTGTATCCCAGCAATTAAACCATTTTCTGTACCGGGATCAGTATAAACTCTTGTTGGACATCCTCTGGATGCTTTTACATGTTTAAAAAATACTTGATCACTGCCCTTGGATTTTTGTTGGATCTCTGTACTATCGTTGTATATCTAAATGCTTTTTATTTAGGTTTTTACTCGATCAAGTGTTATATGTTATATCTCATAATATATTTATGCACGCCTATATATACATAATTAGTATTACTTAACTACCATGTCATGTCACATAAATACCATATAAGGATATGACAATCTCTACACTTCAAGCCAAATTATCCTTCTACTAAACCCATCTACACAATCGTGTACTGAAAAGCCAAAAGGCTTTAACTTGTCGTACCATATATGTGCCAGCAATGGTTAGACCCTTGCAAAATATACATTCTCTGTTTTAAACATCTACACTTTCTCCTTTCTGCACACCTTGACGATCCACTTCCTTTAAGATTCCTTGTATTAAGTTCCTTGGAACATTAATACCATGTCTAAGTTGAAGACTGTACCACATAGTTTGGTAGCCATTAAGACTATCTGGTCCATTCCCAATCTCTAATAAGATAATACCCCTCACTTGTCTTCCTAAATCATCGTTGACTTCAGATCATCTTCAACAACCATATTCGCTCAGGCTATGTTTCAAAGTTTCATCACAACATTATGATGCCATTTTGGTTTTCTCTTGTTTTGAAATCTCATGCGCGCGCACGATTTTAATTTTTTTTTTATTTGCAATATGCAAAAGTGTTTTTTATTTGCAGTGCACAAAAGTTTTTTTTATTTGCAGTGTGCAAAAGTTTTTATTTGTAGAATGAATAAAATAAAGCAAACAAAATGGCTTCTTTGTGTTATAATCTGGTTTTATTGCAGCATTTTCATCTTGTCCCTTCTGGGCCACCGTATCAAACACCACTGGTTCAATTGTGAACTGTTGATTGTCATTGTGTACACAAGCAGAACAAAATGCTGCCATTAACTTTGTGAATCAAGTGCTTGATAAAGACTAAATTTTCGTAGATAACATTCTAAATTAGACTTTTCAAATGCAATTACAATTGCGTTGACGCAAACAGATAGGTGGAGGGCAACAATTTACACAATAATCTTGTAGACATTGCATACACAAGATATAATTTCCATAGTTGTGAAGTGTTACTGATATCAGAGTCTTGAAATATATATATCTTTATATCATTCAACTCGTTTCAAATGCATTTACCCTTCAAATATCCATGTAATTGGTTTCCGGGAGTCTTGACTTTGTCCATATCATAGTTTAAGCAAAAATTTACATGTAAATATCTGATTTCTACCATAATTTAATATCAGTTTTGCCACTCGTTGCGTCAGCCATTGTTTATTGTTAACCCGCATTTCCTTCCCACCCGCAACATTCCTTTAGAGCGAAAGAACCAATCACAATCAACTGCTCAACCAATCTCGTACCCAGAGCCATCGTTGAGTGGCTCTGGCCACACAGGATTGAAAAACGATCCTGATAGGTCGATCCATATGCTATTGGTTTTCTCCAAAATAAACACACATACACAATAGGGGGCATGCCTCCCCCCCCCCATTGTCGAGACCTGTCAGAAAATTGGTAACGTTGTCTGAATCTTCGTGGTCAAGTACACCTGCATATACGCAAGGGCCGCCAAGTGATAGTTTGAAAAAATTGCTACAAAGGCAATGGACCATTTGCATTATAGACTAAATTTTGATCTCAACAAGTCTAGACAAAAATTTCTCACATCTTTAAAGAGCATCACAAAATTAGTAATATTGCAAAGTTTCGTTACAAAATGTTGTAAAATGCGGATAATATAGCCGTGCAAAGTTTGCCGTTTTTCAGTCGTTTTCTATTGCAAACGGGAAATTGACAGCCCCAAAGGTTATTGGGCTGTCTATTTCCCCTGCGTAATGCAAAGTGTCCATTGTAACATACTTGTCTGTAAAATTTTTTCCAAAAAAAGTTTTCGATGGGGGGAAGGAAACTAATTTTTTTACCAAAAAAGTTGTCGTATGTAAGGGGGAGGCAGGGGTAAACTAAAAATTTTCACCTGTTGAGTTTGTAAGAAAAATACTGACTTTGGCCCCCTCCCCTAAAACATGGGACCCACGGCGCCATTGTCTATTTCAAACCTTTCAACAGTGCAAGCTCATGCTTCTATATGTTTTGAGCCCTTCAGCTATTAGCTGTTACCTTCATGCTCACCTGACATGTTTGTTTGTCAATTTATAGCTACAGTAATTTTATGAATGAATCTCTCAGACTAGGACCCATACTGAAAAAAGCCTCTAAAAAATTCTAGCGGCAAACTGGAGGAAAAGTTGGTAAACAATTTAATCAGCACCCATAATTTTTGGGTGCTGATTACGAATATCTTGTTTACCATGCATGAATTTGCGTTTTAAGCCTGTTAATTAGCTAACTAGCATTAATCGAGGCTATTTAATGATTTTTCTATTTTTGTTGGTCATTAATTAATTAATTAATTAATTGATTAGCATAATTAGCATGTTTTGTGCAACTGATGCTTATCCAAATTTGTTACTTTCTGGTTTCTGGTTCAAAAGAAAGCACACAAATAGGTATATCAAGTGTCTTCTGTATCAAACATATATTTTGTCTTAAAAAAAGGAATAATTATCATGTGAACACTAATCAGCACAATTGCATGAAAACGAGGCTGTATTCACTATTTTCCTAACGGCAAGAAAAAATATGAATATAGACAATATATAGATAACCAAAAGATCTAAAATTAGCGTGAGAACAGACTTATCTCTATTTTTTGCTTGTCTATATACTGTCTAGACATTGTCTAGACACTATCTAAACACTGTATAGACTTACCTCAAAGTCAATAACAATGTTTCGAGGGAATTAATATTCGTAGTGGAAAATGTATTAGATGATGACAGCGACAATAGTGTAGAATATGCATTAAATTATGGAAGAACGTATTAGTTTAAAGTGATCCAAACCTGGTCCTTCCTACTGCGACTGCATTATTCTTTCAGGAATCTAAGCGAAATGTTCTTTACAGTGCGACAACACAAGGCTTGCTCTCACTAAAAGTGTCTCCCGAGGAAAGAAGGACATTATGAGATATTAAAAGCGCAGATACGATCGACAGGATTTTAAATGCAATGGAGGGTGACATGCAGAATGAATTTCACTGCAGTTTTCACTGATAAAGGTAAAATAAATAGATTAAAAATGTCTCAAAAGCCTAGTGCTGCCTCAATAGAGAAGCCGCCAGCGACCGTGTCAGGCCTGCAACGTAGTACTTCAACGACTGACTGGGAGTTATGCCTTTTCTGTCAGCAAAAACAATCCAATAAAGAAACATTGTGTTCCATTACGACCTTTAAAGTGAGTAAGCAGATTCATTAATGGTGCAAAATGCGATCACAGTCTTTCCATGCGTGTGCCAGGGGTTAATGATTTGATTGCAGTTCAGGGAAAGTACCATCCAAATTATTACAAAAAATTCCTCCGAAATGCATCACACTCGAAGGTGGAGGGTACTGATGAGAAGGGCGTTGTACTGGCATGGATTGTTAATGACTTAAAAAAGTCCGCCGAAAAGGGACATGTTTTGGAACTTAAAGAGGTGTTTTTTTTGTTTTTTTTGTTTCAACACTTAAAGACCTGGGTTTGCTACGTTATAGAGGTTCGCGTGGTGGGAAACGTAAAATCTCTGTCATTATTTCCCCTCGAGGCAGAGAAAGCCGCTCTGCCTGGGGTCATACAACCGGAACGGTGAATTGGAATAATTTGGTATCAATCAAATGTCATCCGGAAAACAACAATAATAAGACTTCTTCTCAATTACCTCATGTCCTACTTAGTAATATAAGATCATTAGTACCCAAGTTTGACGAATTGTCTACGTTTTTAATGTTAAACAAAGCGGACATTGTTGCCATTTCCGAATCTTGGTTGAATGAACAAATAGACTCGTTATTTGTCACTATCGCCGGGTATGATTTATATCGTCTGGATAGATTGAGCGGGCGTGGAGGCGGTGTTTGTGCCTTCGTTTCAGAAAACATACCATGCAAACGGTTACTTGATCTAGAAAACGCAAATTATGAATGTATGTGGCTATGGTTGCGACCTTATCGTCTGCCAAGGCCCCTCTGTGGTATACTCATTGCTGTTCTATATTGTCCTCCTGAAACATGTGCCGATAAACAGCGAGAATTTGTTCATTATTTAAGTGAAACTATTGATAGTGTCCGTGATTCATCAACAGATTGTGGAATAATTGTGCTGGGCGACTATAATAACCTGGATGTAAGTGATTTACTGAGTCAACACAGTTTAACCCAAGTAGTAAAAGATCCTACAAGACTTAACGCAACACTTGACCTTGTGATCACTAACATGCAGACATGGTATAATGATCCGACCGTAACAGCCCTAATAGGAAGCTCAGATCACAACACAGTTTTATGGTACCCAAAAGCCGCAACCAATAACCCTAACCAAAAGAAGAAAAAATGCTTTGTACGCCGCTTTCCCCAGTCAAGCATTATCGCATTTGGTAGGTGGTTAACTAACCAGGAGTTGTTACGTGATTGCACATCAACAGACGTTCATGAACAAACCCTCA
>CACRXK020014822.1:2361-12760 GCA_902702795.2 Paramuricea clavata
TATAATGAGAGGGTTTGGATGGCCGGGTCACGTGACAAAATAACTTATTGTTCTCGGTCACGTGGAACTTATAGTGCATGCTTCGAGGTGTTTACATATACGATAGTATAAGAGTTTAAGCCAAACAGAGCCTAAAAACATTAAATTTCATTGAATTTTCCGCGATGCCGGGAGCGAATTGCTCCATATCGGCTGTGGTACATGTCGAAATAGTGCTGGAGTTGGAATTTTTCGGATCCCTTCAGGAAAAGACGCATTATCAACGAAAACTCGTGAAGCGTGGAGCAACATAATTACAAAGGACCGCGTAGTGGATGAAAATTTGCGAAGGCAAATAAAAAAATGGGACGTTGCATGTTTGCGAGAAGCACTTCAAGAAAGAGGAATATGAAATGTACTTATTTAGACATTATTCTTAAGACTTTATAGTTTAATAATAAGACTTTACAGTGTAAGTCTCAGGCTTTTTACACTTTGTTTATGCTGTCCCCGGAGCCCATCGTTGTGTGCACGGTTAATAGAATTAGATGGTTAGGCTAGCTGGACCACGTGACAAATATGTTATTGTTCATTTTTATTTTTGGTCACGTGACGAGGAAAGGGGGTGCTTTGTGATGAGTGATTAGGAAAACATATGAGTGAGAACATAATATGCCAACAAAAGATCATATTTCAAAGCGCTAGAGGGCTTCTGAGATCAAAATGGAAATTGAAACAGAAAGCGAACAAACATACGAACCTATTTTGAACGTTGGAGATGAAAATATCGAAGAAAGCGAGCGTCGTGAACAGTTTATGATCGAGGGGACGAAGGCTTTGTTTATACACCGCGTTTGGATAATTGTATTTTTGCCGTTGTTTTAGTATGTCAGGATACGGTTAAACATTTGAAGTAATATTGAACAGTATGGTTGGCTCTAATTGTGCTTTGTATGGCTGACCGACCAGCAGAACGCGTGAATTTGCAATTTTTAAAATCCCTGTTGTTGGCGCAGCCGATGTAATCTGCGTAGGAAACTACAGCCGATGGTGAACAAGAAGAGAAATGCTCGCGAAGAATGGCTTCGAATTGTTTTAAAGGACTAGAGAAAAGACGGTAGATCTTCAGAAACAAATAAGATTTTCCTTTGTGAGCGTCATTTGAAGCATTGTAAATTTTGCATTTTATGCATGTGCTTGTGTGATCAGATGTAAACAAAGAGGGCATTGTATTTGCATATTTACATATCCCATGTCTATTAAATATCTATCTTCTGTAGACCCCAAACGAAAGATTTCATAACTGGTAGCGTATCACTGAAAATTTACCTACAATAAACACGAAGTTCCCAAGGCTGAGCGTCGCATTCTCAACGTATAAATACCAGATAAACAACCTACAAGCTTCGAATTACACACGTTAGTTCAGTGGCTGGCGAGGTGGCTGGTGTGTCCAGTATTGAAATTAAAACTGATGGCAGATTTAGATAATATGCAAATATGGAAAGTAGAAGAAATTCAAGATAACCTAGGACTAAGGAGGTCCAAGGCTCAAAAAGCAATTTAAAATGCAAAAACAATCTTTAAGTTTTTCACTATCATATGAAAATGGTCTATGCTTGTTTTGTTCCAAAAGTGGTATATTGCATGTAAATATTTTTTGTGGTCACTCGATTTTCATACCAAGATTGGTGAATTAAAGGCCATGATATTATATTATCTGGTATTCAACAGAAGTAAAGTCAAATCAGGGTACATCAAAGTTTTAATGGGTTAATTAGGGGCTGATTACACATGGAGCATTTTCAACCCTGGGGTTGTCTCCTACAGATCTACAGTTGGGACCTACGAGGCCTGGACTGAACCCTCGCCCTTGTCTGTAATACAAAATGCTATCAAAATCAAATGCATGATTTCCAAATTTTCAATTCAGGGCCAAGTTCAACCCCGCTTCAGCTAGCAGAGTTAAATTTCAACCCCAGATTGGACTTCGCCTTGGGTTGAAAATTTTATCATGTATCGTTACTCAAGCATTTGATGAGGCTGGTTTTTGTTTTCACTTCCGGGAATGTATAGCATTTCAACCCTGGGATTGAGATTGTCCATGTAATCGCAAAATATTCAACCCAGTTATGTAAACATGGTTGAGTTCAAACCTGTGGTTAAAAGTGCTCCATGTAATCGTCCCCTTAGTGTGGTGTGATCCGCCTACTGTGGGGCAGGGCTGTACTGAATGGTGGCAGATTACCATAATCGAATCACTTCTATTTCGACCAGCCAATAAGGTTTAATTAAAAACAATATAATTATTGTATAATATATGATAAAATTATTGAATTATAGAAACAGTGTTCTGAACTTCTGACAATCTTTAACAATTAAGAAGTTTATCAAGTTTTATATGTTATCGCATCCCCTTTCTCAATCACTCAATGCCTTTTCTTTGACTGCCATTCATTAATTAATGCTATACTTTAAAGATGCGGTACAGTCCGTATGTAAACAAAGGCTTTGTTTACACTTCGGTATCCAAAATATTGAATTTTATTCCACAACTAGTTATATTTTCAATTCTAGAAATTATCAAGAGACAACAATCAAGCTTTGCAAGAACATAAAATGAAATAATGCACATGCACAGATTGGACTGTACATGCCGCATCTTTAATAGTAATAAAGTCTCTGGTGTAGGAAAATGCTCCGACTGTTAAATAAAGTTTAACTATATTTTCCGTACAGTTTCTGTGCAGAGTTCGAGGGTTGAACTTCACGAAAAATCACAGCATTTTCCAACAATGCCGACATTTTGCTGGTGTAGTGTTTTATAAAAATCCGATCAAATATGCTCAGGAATATATTTGCTACTTTATAGTTCACACAATTTTATAGCTGCTCACACAAACGAGGAATCAAGCCATATAAAAACATTCTAAAAGTTTATCTTGATTGTTCCTTGGATAGAATGTTGTGTAAAGTGGCCATGCAAAGCATCGAACAAAGCATCAGTAGAGGAAACAGTAGCCAAACTGACCTGAATCAATGTAATATAATCAAGCCACGTCCTCTAATAGTCAACGCAGCACGAGTTTTGTCCCTCCCTTTACTTTATAGACTTGCACACTATCTCTCACTGACTAAAAGGAAAAACCCTCTCGCCATCAATTTCTTGTATAGCTTCGGTGAATTCAGCGTCTGTTTCGTCTAACTGTATTTCCGTTAGAGCAACAGACACATCAAAGTTGTATAAATCCTCTGCGGTTGCATCGTCTAGTTGCGATAAATGTCTTCGCCCTTCGTCCTCTTATGCCTCGATCATAAACTGTTCACGACGCTCGCTTTCTTCGATATTTTCATCTCCAACGTTCAAAATAGGTTCGTATGTTTGTTCGCTTTCTGTTTCAATTTCCACCTTGATCTCAGAAGCCCTATAGCGTTTTGAAATATGATCTTTTGTTGGCATATTATGTTCTCGCCCATATGTTTTCCTAATCACTCATCACAAAGCACCCCCTTTCCTCGTCACGTGACACAAATAAAAGTGGTTCTCGACATAATTTGCCGCTCCCTTTGAAGTTTGCCGGCTAGCCTAACCATCTAATTCTATTAACCGTGTTGTGTGGTACGAGATTGGCTGATTTTATTGTTAATTTTCCTCTGATAAATAGGAATTTGCCAATTAGTTAACTTAAGAATGACATGAGTGTTCTTACTGTGTATGTATCTATTTATTTTCTGAAAATTTGTCATTTATCAAAAGTAGGTGGAGCAAAAATTGCTGCAATAGTGTTATTAATTCCACAGCCAAGCTAGAAGTGCAAATGTAATTTGTATTATGCTCAAATCATACACTACACAATGTATGTTTAATTAAGCCACAATGCTCCTACTTTATCGTTTTAACATTTGTCTGATGCCATATGATTTTAACTCTTTAAGCTGCAATGCTTAATATGCACTGCCCTTGATGTGTAAAATTGTCTGATGATAGACACTGACAGAGTAAAAGAATAAAAGAGCACATTGAGATATGTTAGCCTATTATCTCCAATTAGCTTATTTAAACTGCATGACTAAATTTGGCTGAACATTACATAATTGAGAGAAAGTAGTTTAAGCTGTGTGTATATATTTATATATTGTTGTTATTACTATGTGTTGATGAAAAGATTACACATAAAAATATGAGGATAATTCATTGATACAGTATCATATTTACATTTAATATCATTGATATAACGTTATTGTATTATGTACCTGACTATTTCTTTCCTTCACTGGCAATCTTCAAGCAGAGACGGATTTTCATATTTTCGTTCGGGGTGTGTGGATAAATATCTGGGGGGGGGGGTGCTGTTTGCTTTGAAAGGCCGGGGCCTGGTGGCAACACCCGGAAAGGCCAAGGAAAAAGTTTAACAAAATTTGTTTTCTAGGCCTGCATGGTGAGATCTGATCATCTGAGACCATAATATTGGTAATTTTACAAATTTAGTAAGAATAATCAAATATGAAACTATCAAATCAAAATATATATAATTTGCGGGAGTGCCAAGACTTTTGGGGGCTGTGCCAAATGCCTCTGGAGGGTGCAAATCATTTCTGGGGGGGGGTTCCCACCCCCGGAAAATCTGTGCCTGTCTTCAAGTCTTTTCATAAAGCTTTCTTTTTCTGTGTACCCTGACTTATCTTATATTTATTTACAATATCCTTAGCAAAGGAAAACATCTTACAGTTACATATAATTTGACTGAACATTCTCTAAACATAAAGATTGACATTCCATGGAAGTTTCTACATCACAGTTTTGAATAATGTTGCACCACAAGTTTGTCACAAGAGGAGAAGTTAGGACTTCATTCACAATTGTGTCTACTGGTAGACAGTAACCTTGTCTTTATTTGATGTGTGTTTTAAATATTAACTCTGACACCTTGCAATGCTTACAATCCATGAGTGTGGTGACCAAAGTCCACCCCTCAACAAGGATGAAATGTATTTATTGGCCTCTGTGTCCTGTCGCATTGATGACATCGAGGCTTGGACTTCTTTGTTCCAGGAAGAATTGCTCCTATAACAGTTCTTGCTTTTCTGGTATAAAGATCTTATCACATAGCCAGTCAAATATGATAATGGTCCAAGCTCCTGAGGTGACAAAGACAATTCTTCCTAAAATTCAAACAAGAATCTATGATTAATTATTCTAATTACATTTGTTTGGCTCTGAGAGTGAGACTGCCCTTTGGTGGCACAGAAATATTATCTTAGATGCTTCCCTTGACAGGTAAAATCGCCTGGCGTTAAACAGAGTAAATACTAAAGTAGGGCATACGTTATACAGTTTTTCGTCAACCAACTGAACCAAGTGTGGACCGATATCACGTATTAATTCGGCAACTTTTTCTACTAATATCACTGTTTGAAATGTAGAAGATCCCTCACCGAATTCTGCAACATGTTTCATACTGCGTCGCGGTGTCTTGTCAGGCCACCTTTGGATTTGCAAACTTTCTCACAGAAACTGCAAATCTGCAAGGAAACTGTTTCTTTCCTTCAATCTAGAGACGATGTATTGAAAGGGAAAATATTCATTAGGTAAATATCTATGTTTACAGTAATATATGTATAAAAATCATCGTCTAAATTTTATATTTCATACCTCTTCAAGCGCTTGTTGAACTTCAATCTGAACTTCATCCACGTCCATCTCGAGAAGCGCAGTTGTTTACTCTAAATCGTCCTCAAAGGTGAACAAGAGCTTTCTAAACGCTCAGTATCAATTTCCTCATCTATTTCCATGATTCCAAACCTTAAACGTGCGTTTTCAACGACCATTTCGAACGGCTTTAGCAGTATGACTTTGCTTCACTTGAAATTGATACTATACACAGCGTCAGCAATTTGGGTTATCACACATAAAAACGTCTCAAAAGTTGCCACTTACGATGGAGATTTGCGATAAAACCTCGTATTCCACCCAAACCTCGTATAACGAGCGAAAATTAAAGATTTCTAAGTTGTCAATAGGGAATTGTATTATAGAATCACGCCATGATGCACTATAACTGTCACGTGATGCCCTCTATCGAGTTCAGCTCACGAAAGGGGGCGTTATCCTTTGAAGTTTGCCGGCCTTCCAAACCCTCTCATTATATTAACTATGGGCAGCGTTACCATGTTGACCGTCATGGTGAACTTGCCCTAAAACAGTTGAGATTATCTGTCCTAAATGAAATGCATACAAACTCATATACAGGTCCTCGACTACAATAAGTTAGAGTTATAAACCGAGAAGGAGGTTTATAACTGATATATTGCCCCCGAGGACGCGTAGCGTCCGAGGACAATATATCAGTTATAAAGCGACTTTCGAGGTTTATAACTAACTTATATCACATTTGTGGAGGTTTTCTAACATATTTTGTCATTTTCAAAAAATTTTAATGAAAAATTCTCCCGTTTAGTCTACAAGTTTAATCTAATCATTTATTCAAGGTATATAAGCTAGTTATAAACCTCGGACGATCAAAGAAAACCGACACAAATGTGATATAAATATTTTTAAAATACTCATTAATAATTCATAAACCTTGTGGCAAATCATGTCGGCCATAATATGTCACGTGGAGTGACTTTATATCTGATAAAACACATGTGGCATTATATAATTGTTCATCTTAATTAGCATGATTATACTATGGTTCATCCTAATTAGTATTCTTTTGTAGTCGTATTTTATGCTATTCAAAACACTCGTTGTCGTGTTTTATCAGATATATAACGCTCGGCTGCGCCTCGCGTTATATATCTGATAAAACACTCCTACTCGTGTTTTAAATAGTACATACAAACAATATACGAGCTTAGCTATCCGCAATAACCATTTAGGGCTAATCTAGTCGGATAGCTATTACACAAAAAATTTAATATATAATAATTCGCGGTAGACAGTATATACGGTATGTAGGTTTTCGAACAACGACAGAAGACATGACATTAAACACAATTACATTACAAGACACACTTATGAGTCAGGTAAATGGTAGATTAAAATGTTGATACTTAATCACGTATGCTACTTTAATTTTCGCTATCATAGTGACTGATCATTTGACTTTTAAATTTCTTCTTAAATTTTTTTACGTTAAGAATTTTTAGAGACTCTTCAATTGAATTTTTGGTCCGCTAAATCTAATATTAAAAATTCCATAATTGGTACGGGGTAAAGGTAGCGCATATGTTATTACTTTTGACGCCAACCTGGTATAATGCGCATGGATACATTTAATTTCACTGAAAAAGTGGTCAAAGTCAACCGGGAGCAAGCCATTACAAAAACAGAGCATGAAAATATACCAGTGTGCAACTTTACGATATCAAGTAATTTCAATAGATTGAGCATTTTAAACAATGGTAAGGTATGCGCTCGATAATCAGAAAATGTTATAATACGAATTGCCTTCTTCGTAAAGTGACCAAGGGACTTAAATTTGTAATATATGTGTTTCCCCATAAGAATAAATAATTGCATTGTACATTTGTAGCAATATTGGAATAGATACAAAGTGACGCAACTTCGTCAGAGTGCCTATTCCTCTGGAAATCTTTTTTGATAGTTCCAATATACGACTCCTCCAATTTAGGTGAGAATCAATAAAAATACCTAAGCACTTTATACTTTGCTTTTCCCTAATTTGTTGTTCTTGCATTTTTAAAATTAGACTATAGTTAATTTTTTTCTGTGCTGGGTGAAATACAATAAAATTTGTTTTTTCTATATTTAGACATAATTTATTTGCACACAACCATTTATCCACCATGGGCAACTGTTCATTGAGATTTTGTTCTAGACTTTGAAGATTTTTATGAGAATAAAATAGATTAGAGCCGTCAGCAAACAAATGGAAATCTAAATTAGTAGCTGAAAAGCTAAAATCATTTATGTATATATTCAAATAATTTGCTGAACACATGCCAATCTGGATTTCGACCGTTTCATAGTACCCTAACAGCGTTGCTAGAAGCCACAGGCGACTGGTTCATGAATATTGACAATGGCCTAATTAACGGAGTTGTATTTATTGATTTAAAGAAAGCTTTTGATACGATAGATCATCAAATTATCCTGCAAAAGCTTAAAAATTATGGTATTGACGAAAACAATCTTACCTGGTTTTATTCATATCTCACTGATAGAACTCAAAAGTGCCGGGTAAATGGTCAACTGTCAGATTCTGTGCCAGTGGCCTGCGGTGTCCCTCAAGGTAGCAGGCTAGGGCCATTGCTATTCCTCATCTACATTAATGATTTACCGAACTGTCTTGATCATACAACTGCAAGAATGTTCGCAGATGATACAAGTATTAGTTATGCGTCCGACTCAGCCAAAGAGCTCCAAAATGTCATTAACACCGAATTGAAAGGTCTAAGCGATTGGCTAACCACTAATGAACTAAGCTTAAATATTGTAATAACAGAATTCATGGTAGTTGGATCTAGACAGAGAATAAAAACACTAAATAATGAAATAGATATTGAGATAAACGGTAATATGGTCAACCTGCAGTTACTTCGGTAAAATCTCTGGGTGTCCATCTTGATAATCACCTTATGTGGTCTGAGCATACTGATAAACTATGTAAAAAAATTGCTTCAGCCATACGGGCTTTAAAACGTAAAAGATCCTGCATTTCAACGAACACGGCTATCCAAGTATATACCAAGCACTGATTCAACCTCATTTTGACTACTGCTGCTCGGTCTGGGATGGTCTTGGCGAAACGCTAAGTTCTAAACTACAACAATTACAGAACCGGGCGGTCAGGGTCATTACGAGGTCCAGCTATGACACTAATGCTACTGTGCTTCTTGATACTTTACACTTGGATAACTTATCGTTGAGACGCAAAAAACTTAAAGCTGGCTTGATGTTCAAAACACTCAAAGGTGACACACCTGCCTATCTACAAAATCTTTTTTCAGTTCGTGGCTCAGAATATAATCTTAGGAACTTTGAAATGAAATGAAATCTACCCAAGCCACGAACTAATTATCTGAAGCGAAGCTTTCAGTACAGTGGAGTAGTGCTGTGGAATAGCCTTCCCGAAAATATAAGAATGCTCCAATCGTTTGCTCAGTTCCGGAAAGCTGTAAACAAGTATTATAATAGTTTAGATGAACTCCGAATTTCAAGGGGTGACGTTGGATAAAGCATAAAACTATATGACAAATCGGTTTGTTTAAATATTGTTGAAATGAATTATTTACTGTGGGTATAGTATTAGCAATATCAGATCCAACAGTTGAAAAATATTCATTAAAAGCATTTGCAATTTGTTTTGAATTTGTTATTTTAGTATTGTCTACTTCTATAGTTGATGGGCTAGTTACAGATGTTGTTTAAGAGTAACTAATTCTTTTATACCCTTCCAAATATTTTTCATATTTCCATTATTAATATGAAAATAATTATTATAATAGGATTTTTTGCTTATATTTAGTAAATGTTTAAATTTATTTCTGTATAATTTGTATTTCAAATGAAAATATTCATTTCTATTTCTTAAATAGGATTTATATAATTTATTCTTTTTCGCAATAGATACCTTAAGCCCTTTTGTTATCCATGGTTTAACAAGTGAGCACTTTTGTTTTTTGGACAATTTTTTCATAGGAACATGTTTATCAATAATTTCTGAAATTTTATTGTAAAAAGAATAAAAAATAAGATTCACATCTTCTACTTCAGGTAATGTGTGCTCCCAGCTAATTGACCTAACCTCTCCCACAAATTCTTCCTCTTTGAAATTAGAGTAATCTCTATGATACATATTTTTAGCTGTAGACTTGGTATTAAATTTGCTAATTATAAGAAAATTTGGAAGATGATCTGATATATCACTCAAAATATTGCCACTGACACAATGATGCTCAAGTGAATTCAAATAAATATTATCAATTAAAGTAGCAGTGTGATCAGTAATCCTAGTAGGTTGCAGAATATGTGGTTGAAAACAATAAACTGACATATTATTTATAAACTCCTCAGTTGGATTATGCGATTCATAATTCAATAAGTTGATATTAAAATCACCCATCAAAATACAATATTTTCTTTCATTGGGGAGTTTGTCTATTACCTTAGTCAGGTAATGATAAAAGCTATCAAGATTACTATTTGGATGTCTATAGATAACTGAGCAAATTATATTACTTTGTGACTTCCTGTGAATTTCAATAGACAAAACTTCAAATTCATCTGTAGATATTGTCAAATCACTACGGTCATGAAACTCACAGTCTTTTCTAATATAGAAACCCACACCTCCAGCTTCTATATTACTAGGTTGAGAAGTGAAATGATATCCTGGTATACTAATATTGGATACTAGAGACTTTCCTACCCTTATTTTTGTCTCAGTTAGAC
>CACRXK020014823.1:0-12759 GCA_902702795.2 Paramuricea clavata
GCTGGTGCAAATGAAATATACCATCCTCATTTTTTTCTGACCCTCCCCCAAAACAATGCACTTTTTTCCGACCCCCCCCCCCAGCGTTTTTATGGTAATTGTGTTGCCTTCCTCCCCAATTTAGTGTAAATGTGTGATGTTTGTGGACCATCTAGGATATCACCACCCTCAACATTATCATAATCATCATCAGAACATGACAACCCAATATCTTCAAGAATATGTTCTTTGTCTGTGTCACACTTTCATCTGTCTGATCTTCACTCTCATTGTCTTGGTCATCTTCATCCACATGCTCATACACTTGCTGAGCTAAATGTAGGTTGATGGCCTCCAACTTCGTCTTTTTATTGGGAAATCTTCTGAAATTATGATATATAATTTAGGTATTTGTCCAGCACAGTAACTCTTAGCTTTGCAAGGCAACCATCATGAAACATTTTGCTCCAATCATAGTCACTGTAGCTCTTGGATGATTAGCCATCAACACTTATTTCAGCAGTAGGGGGTATCTTTTGCAGCGAGGTAATGGAAGCCAGGATAAGGCCTTGCAACACAAGTAATGGAAGAGAAGCAAAAGTCATGAGAAATACAATAATCGCGTCTTTTGCCACTTTTCGCTTCACAAGACTCTTTCAAATACTCAAAATATTCATTTCACCAATGTCACAATGAGCAACCATGAAAGCATTGATTTTGCTGAAGTAGGCATTTCCAGGGATTGATTTCCTCCTCACTTCTGACTTGACAGTGGAATATTTCATCAGGTATGCTGAATTGAAAAAGAACTGCATTTCTTTACTAGTGGTGACAGAGCATTTCATGCAATTGCCAGCACGACCTGGTTCATCATCAATGACTTGCTTGATTTCATCAGATACTCTCCAAGCATTCCTCCTCCCTTTTCTTGACTTCTGAAATTGAAAGTTTATCAACTTCGTCCTCAGCAAGGTCATCAAAAGGCCCATAATACTGCCATTTTAGTGACCCTCCATCCACCAAAGCATCTCCAATTGCTGCATTTGATCTCTCGGCTTCATTCTGTCCAGAGTCTCCAGGGGCCCGGTGAATACGATTTACACGATCCGAGGAGTGCATTCTTGCTGTTTCAACATTTCTGAAGGGGATTTCTATATTTGACACTCCAACTCCTGGTCCCGCATCAGTGGCTTTGAGCACATCACAACACATTGGCGGAAGCTGCAACCTTTCAATTCGAAGAAGGATCTCTGAACAGTTGTTTGAAATGTTTTTGAGTTTCCC
Source organism: Paramuricea clavata (assembly GCA_902702795.2). Taxonomy (NCBI): domain Eukaryota; kingdom Metazoa; phylum Cnidaria; class Anthozoa; order Malacalcyonacea; family Plexauridae; genus Paramuricea; species Paramuricea clavata. The sequence goes on from CACRXK020014823.1 coordinate 1,264, forward strand.
CCAAAGTTCTTTCGTTCTGATAACTCACAGCAATTCTGTTTACAAAACTGTGCTTTGTCTTGAATTCCATGAATATCGTTTTCAAGTTCATTTTCCATTTTTCTTGAAGAATCTAGTAGAATTCCTTCCATCTCAAGGACTGTATCTTGACTTTGTTGCACCATATTGCCTATGCTGACATTGAGGTTTTGTGGTTGCATTTTACACATCTTCCTGCATTGTGAGATCCACAAAATAGAACAGGATATCATGAATATGACAGACATTTGTTTAACTCATTGGTGCATGGATTCAATCCAGACTCTTGAAATAGTGATGGATGTTCGTGGCATAATTTGAGATAATACCAGAGATACCAGAACTCCCAATGTAGTATTTTGGTCAAATAATTACAACAGTCTGGTCTTTGTCATTTATCAAATTGTTCTTGCCTCAATTTCCTCTACATGTCCAAATGATGCCTGTTTTAAGACCGTTAGTTATGCAGTTTTGCTCTTATTAAGCGTAATAGGGTAATAAGCATTGATACTAGCTATGTAGGCAAAGTGACCAAGGTAATAGGGTGTTAAGCAATGGAATAGTACAAAACAAAGTCTGAAAACATATCAATCTACGTGAGAAATCCGAGATATGGATTAACAAAAAGAATATAGACCACTGGAAATAGGTCTGAGAGTAAACATATGGACGATCCTATACAAAGGTTAATATAATACTAAGCATTCGGTATATAGGTATGATCTATGGACGTATGAAAGTTATAACTGTTAATAAGCATTGATGTCAATGCTGTACTTATACCTGCACCTGCTATAAAATTTACTTCAATAATGTTAAGTATAGTATATATGTATTCATGCGCCCAAGCCCACATATTGTATAATTCTTAATCTTCGCTATCAACTAGTTTCAGATAGACGTGAAATTGTTGCCTGTCTTGATTATGAATCGACCAAGTGCGCAATCTCGGCGTTTAATAATAAGATGTTGTTTATGATGCCATTACCATTACTGCGATATTATTATAAAGAAAGAATTGATTCGGGCCTCATGGCGATATCATAATCCACTGCGATGAGTAATATGACACTGCCTGTAAGAATATTTTGGACCGAAATTGGATAGTGTTAGTGATGTATTCCGAACACACTTAATAATGCACATCTTTCGAGTTGATGAGTTCAAAGGCAAAGCACAGGTTGAAATATAATTTTAAAAGAAATATAATTTTAAAAGAAATATCGAAGCGACGACGTGGTTTGGTCATGTTTTCGCGAGAAGCATTCCTTGCCCGGTTGGCATCAAAGGCCGAGGCGAGGGAAAATATCAACAACATCACAAATTTTGGAAGTGCCAAAAATCTACGTTTTGTCGCATGTCTCAATTGGTCGAAGAAAAAAACGAGATTGTTGAGGAGCCCATGATATTTATACTATCAACTAAGCTAGCGACAAAAGGATTAATGACGCTAGCAATTGCAATCAAGCACGTTCCTGCACGATATAGTCAGGCAGGTCATGTTGAATTTGTGGTAAATTTTAGACTATATGCGATCGGCACGGCACCATAATCGCAGATTTTCTTCATAATGCCATTATGAAGAAAATCTGCGAGTTTACGTAACAGTAGAAGCAAGATACCCAACGTTATGTTCAAAATCCGAAAAAGATTTCGAAGACGTTCTTTGGAAATATGCCCCTGGCTCCACTTAAATGATGTTGTCAGCTCTAGTTTCTGAAACACTTCTGGGAGATCTGGCAGAAAGCGATTAAGGCATTTCAAAAATGAAATCAATCGATTTTTGTCGCCACCATAATGGGATTCCCAGACGGCAATCTTGGAAATCGGTGTGTTTTTATATATAGTATTTAGTATTAAAATTAGTCAAGTAGGATGCATGTAAATAGTACCTGTACATACGCTGAAGATTTTACCCTGTTTAAATAAATGTTCAATGGATTCTATTAGTAAAACACAGACTATGACCACAATTTTGTGCCCATATTTGACTAAAATGGGACAAAATGGCAGCGAGTTTTAAAATCCCAACAAGTCTGAAAAGAAAGGCAACCAGAGTTGCCAAAAGGAGTAACCAGATTTGCCAAAGTTTGAGTGGAAACCTTTCGAAAAAGAAAAGAAGTTGGGTTGCAGTATGTTTGGGTCCGTATACCTAGGAAAATACAAAGGAAAACCAGAAAATGTGGTTACCAAAAGAATAATGTCGAGTCCATTGACTCGACATTCCGTTTCGTGAAAGAAGCCGCACTGTTGACCACTGAAAAAGGCCACAGGAACATGATCTGGTTCCTTGAATTTTGCAAAGAACCACTCAGTAATGATGCATGGAACTATTCTTGCTTTGATTTTTGCCCGTTTGGAGTTGCAAAAAGCCTTTGCACTCTAGAAGATTTTGTCCATTTCGTAGACGACGAGTTTGATTTTGACATTGCCTCCTTCGCAGACTTGCTGCCAACATGTTCCAAAGATGTTGTCGAAGGTTTGAAATATTTGCACAGCAAGAATATCGTTATAATTTAATAAATATTATGAATTAAGATAATCTCTTGCACTAATTAATTTTCATTCAGTGCATGCTTTTTTCAAGTATGTGATATATGACATACATTATGCCAAAGAATACAAGCCAAAAAATGCAAGGTGAGAAAAGTTTGGAGAAGCCAAAACAGTGATTTCATTAACATAAAAAATGACTTGGTTTGTAAGTCGAGAGACCGGCTTAAGCCAAAGTCATGCATGCAGCCAGTTTACAAACAACAGGGCATTCACCATAAGCTTCAACAAACTCATCTTCATTAAAGGGATGTGCTGCTGTAGTGTCGATTTAAAACTAATATGTTTCCTGGTTTCAGATCCTGGTGCCAGCGATATTCTTGCTGTGCCAATATTTCAAACCTTCGACAACATCTTTGGCACATGTTGGCAGCAAGTCTGCGAAGGAGGCAAAGTCAAACTCGTCGTCTACAAAATGGACAAAATCTTCTAGAGTGCAAAGGCTTTTTGCAACTCCAAACGGGCAAAAATCGAAGCAAGAATAGCTCCATGCATCATTACTGAGTGGTTCTTTACAAAATTCAAGGGAACCGGATTATGTTCCTGTGGCCATTTGGATTTCGAGTCAATCGATTAGACATTATCTTTTTGCTAACCACTTTTTCTGGTTTTCCTTTGTATTTTCCTAGGTATACGGATCCCAACGTACCGCAACTCAAACACTTTTCTTTTTCGAAAGGTTTCCAATCAAACTTTGGCAACCCCCGGATCCTTTTTTGCCTTTCCTTTCATACTTGTTGGGATTTTAAAGCTCGCTGCCATTTTGTCCCATTTTGGTCAAATTTTGGCGTGAATTTGGGGTCCTAGTCCGGCATTCCGCATTTTACTAATAGAGCCCAGCTTATGCGTGCTTACTCCCCTGCATGCTTATTACCTTATTACCTTGTTACCTTATTGCTTGCTTATGTGTGCTTATTCCACTGCATGCTTATTACCCTATTACCTTATTGCTTGCTTATGTGTGCTTATTCCCCTGCATGTTTATTACCTTATTACCTTGTTACCTTATTGCTTGCTTATGTGTGCTTATTCCACTGCATGCTTATTACCTTATTACCTTGTTACCTTATTGCTTGCTTATGTGTGCTTATTCCCCTGCATGCTTATTACCTTATTACCCTGTTACCTTATTGCTTGCTTATGTGTGCTTACTCCCCTGCGTGCTTATTACCTTGTTACCTTATTGCTTGCTTATGTGTGCTTATTCCACTGCATGCTTATTACCTTATTACCCTATTACCTTATTGCTTGCTTATGTGTGCTTACTCCCCTACATGCTTATTACCCTATTGCCTTGTTGCTTTGCTTATGTGTGCTTACTCCCCTGCATGCTTATTACCTTATTACCCTATTACCTTATTGCTTGCTTATGTGTCCTTATACTCCCCTCTATGCTTATTACCTTATTACCCTATTACTTTATTGCTTGCTTATGTGTCCTTACTCCCCTGCATGCTTATTACCTTATTACCTACCTTGTTGCTTGGCTTATGTGTGCTTATTCCCTGCATGCTTATTAGCTTATTACCTCATTGCTTACTTATGTGTGCTTATTCCCCTGCATGCTTATTACCTTACTACCCGATTACCTTATTGCTTGCTTATGTGTGCTTATTCCCCTGCATGCTTATTACCTTATTACCCTATTACCTTGTTGCTTTGCTTATGTGTGCATAATTCGCCAGGAGTATAACATACGCATTGCATAAATTTTGCAATTATGATAAACTTTTCATCGTTTTTACCTGTCCAACCTGCCCGTGCAACTTGTACACTTATTACGCAATTACGAGTAATAAGACAAAAAAACGCAATATACTGGTCTTATAGTGGGCATGGTATATACATGTCCTTTAATGAAACAGAATGATGCTGGTGTTTGATTCAGTTGTGGTTGATTGAAATCACGCTGGGGTAGTTTTCGTCTTTTAATAGGATCAGCAACATCATACACAACACCAGCTTTTGTATCCCTTGCACCAACATCAGTACCAGGTCATAGGTATGCTTTGTCATCCATACTTATTACAACATTATGTTTCTCTTGCTCTTGAGCAAACATGCTGAACTTTGCATTTCGGATATGTGCACACTGGTGATGTGTTGACACAGTCTCATTTTCTTCAGTCTTAGGAGGCTTTTTCGCACACCATAGCCACTTTCCACGATGAGCCTTTGTGGCCACTGATTTAACATTTCTTGGTTTCCCTCTATTAGTCACTGTTGTAGCAGTTTTGATTAGTTTCTTGCCTCTTTTTAATAAAGAGTGATGTGCAAGTGAAAGTGCCTCTTTTTCACTCTGTGATGTGTGAAGAGTGTTGTTTCATGACGCCGCCCATGGCATGTACTTTTACTTTCAATTGCCTTTGCAATAAATTCTTCATCTTCTTCATACAGTAAGGAGGGCGGACCTGCACCAAGTTTTCATCTTTTAATTCCACATGAATTCAAAAGCTGATTGGCAATTTGTTTCCTGGCTTGTTTCACTCTTCTGCCCGCTCTTTCATGATTTCATTCTTAGTATTTTTAGATTATCCAACCGTTTGTTGAGTGCATCTTTTTCTCCTTCAAGATCAATCCTCTTTTCTGAGAGAAAATGCTCTTGTTTTTCTATTTTTTGATCGATACTTTGAACTTTGTTTTCCAGTTTCTTCCAGTGTCTGTGCAGTTCAAGGGACAGAAAACGTGAAGGTGGCACAATACATGTTCAACCATCCAGCTAGCGGCCCAGGAAGAGGGAATGTTCACAACCAAAGGATAGAACGATTGTGGAGGGATCTTTTTGTTGGTTGTCTTTATATTTATTACTCTGTATTCTTCTATATGGAAGAAGCAGGTTACTTAGATGCAAGTGATGCAGTACATATGTTCTGTTTGCACTATGTATTTTATTGAAAGAATAAACAAACATCTTGGTCACTTTGTCAATGGATGGAATCGTCATTCCATACGAACAGCATAAAACCGTGCACCAAACCAGCTTTGGATAAGTGACTTGTTGAACATTTCTGCAAGCAATGACTTAGCAGCACCAAGGATTCAAAATCAATTTGAAGTTGATGAAGAAGATGTAATCAACCCATTTCTGACAGTGAATTAGTGGAGTTAAAAGACAAGATCAACCCACTTCAAGATGATGATTCATTTGGCATCAATACATACATACAAGTATGCCTATTTGTAACAGAAAAACGTCACCAATGAGCCTCACAGTCTGCATCATGAAGTGGATCAAAATAATGAAATTTCAATAGTACACATTCTTTTTGATTGAGTATTGTGAGACTTGCAGTTTCCACATAACCAGGCACTCACCTCCCCCTTCTGTATTTCACATTTCTTCTATCCTACTGTTCAAGTGCATATGGCTATAATTTCAGTATGTTTAAGTGTTCTGATTTTGATGGATTACAAATACTGTAATAGCAAGCCCACAGGAATCTTTATTATATACCAAAAACTACAAATGATTATAAAAATAGTTTGTATGATCTCAATACAATGTAATAGAAATTATATTAATACTTGTTCAGGTGGTATACACTTCAATATGGTTATGTTGCTATGATAACATGTTGGGAAAACCTGATGTTTGCAGCTGATTGAAATAATGTATGTATTCAGACAGTAAAACAGAACAGTGCATTAACAACTTTATAAAATAGTACCGTCCATATGCTCATAATATGTGCATAAAACAATCACAGTCCAAGGCATGTCCGATTCTTACAATGTCAAAAAACTCAAATAGAATTTTAACAATGTTCTACTAGCCAGAGGTTAAACGCAACCATAAGCTGGCCCATCGAAAATATCATCTGCAAAGTTGGGTGTGAACTCAGAGGAATTCTCGGAGCTGTATTATTTGTTCACAGGAAAGGTAACTGTATTCCCACAAGTGTTGGCTTTGGCTCCATGCAAGGTGTCATGAACAAACAGGTCAATGACCCCTCAATTCAGCCAGGTGGAACATAACAGGACCCAGTAATGAATTACATCACATCATTAAGGCTGAGGGTTAGAACAATTTCATTTGAAGAGGACGTAGTGCCAAGAATTCCATCTAGATCAAGCACAGTGCGGGTAATTGCACCTTGACAAACTTTTTTGAGAAACTGGTTAAAATTATAAGCTATCAACTCACTAGCTCTCTTTGTGGATCCTTTTACCGAAAATATAGGTGTGAAAGGCTTTCAGACATCCTCTTCTTTAATTTCCACATGAGCAAGTTCCTTGAATGCTTGCTCAGGGTACTTCTTCATTATGCCCAGTACATTAAATCATGACAAGCCCTCTTGAAAGCTATAAATTTCTTCTGTTACGGAACTCAGCATGATGTGCTTAACAGCAGCCTTTAAAATTACTTCTTTCTTCTCAAATGGAACTGTGGCTGAATTTATTCCCATGTCAAAACGTTCATCAAAGTTTGACATAGCTTCATTCCATTGTTTTGGGTCATTGCAGCTATTTAGGGCCTCCAGTTTCTTCTTTATGTCGTGATTTTCCAAGGGCAGCTGCTCAATGAGGCTTGCAACATCTTGCTCATCAGGAGTGCCAAGAACGAAATGAATACAAGTTGGCCAAACATTTTATACTTGCCTGCAGCTAAAGCTGACTGATCATGCATGAACGTCATTGTTGGAAATGCATCTCTGGTAATCCTGGAATCAATTGCTTGTTGGAATGCAATTGAAAACACCTCCCTTGTAGCACCACCTGCGTCTGCCGCAGTTCTCCAAATTTGGTTGTTTCAAACTTTTGGCCCTTTATCTCTTCAAAAATGTTGCTTAAAACCTTAATGCTGCACATAAAGATCAACAGATTTTGACAATTCGGATTTTAAACCAGCCACTGCAAGTTCTTGGGCCAAGCTTGTTGGTGTTCTTGAAAAGGTGGTATTCAAGATTTCGAGGTCTTCATTGAACACTTCCTCCAACCTCCTTGCCAACCTTAGATCAGCTTCTATTTGTTCACCATCATTACCTTTTGGTTGGCCTAAAAAGAATCAGAGCATAGATATATAGACAAATTACAATCAACATACAATAAATAATAACAAAACCATTATTATGGTAAAACAATTAAACTGTAATTTTGGTTCTGCTTTCTTCAAGACTAAAAAACTAAAAGACTAAAAAATTACCATTGACCCTTGCCATGAAAATTTATCTTTTCATGGGATTTCCAGGGTATTTTTCCAGAAATAAATTAAGTGATTTTACAAATACTATCACTGTGAAGAAATAGATGTACTATTAGATGTGCTAGGACCATCAAGTCTTATATTATAGCATTAGCATCCTTCAAAACTTGGCTGGTACCAGCTCTATAAAACACAAAGTACATTCTGACATGATTACAATTTACTATCAGACAGGCCGTTAGACCCGGATTTTTGCGGTGGTGGTGTGATGGTGGCGCATCATCATTAGCATAGACTGTGGTGATGGTGCATCATCATTAGCATAGAATGAGGTGGCTTGAGGCATGGATCTTATGTGGAGTGTGTTCACTTAATATATGCAATGACGTCACACAGGCCAGTTTAGGCAAGTAATGACGTCACACGGGCATGTTCAGACAAAACTTGCTGAGTAGGCATTTTTTAGCGTCCTTCCATGTGTGTGATACAATAGAGGGAATAAGATTGGCTTACTATGATTGGTTGCTTGATTTAATGAGCGTCTGTATAAAATTGACAAGCGTCTTGTAATAAGCATAGTTCTGCATTTGACAGCGCTTAGTTCTACATCAGGTATGACGTGTCTACATGGTAAAACCACGTCTTACAATTTATTGGAAGGAATATATGTGAATGCAGTTGCACAAGAAGTTGAAAGATTTTGTGTGGAATCCTGTAATGGTTATCAAGTCGGTCATCCTAGTCAAAAACAACATGACTGCCTCATGATCAATGAAAATCAACAATGGCAAATGTATGGTTTACAAGCGATCGAACGAGTGAATGGTAAGCGTATGGTTTGGAATGAAATCGCTGATGCAATGAGGGTACTAAAACTGGCAGTTGACAGATATGTATTCAAACATTTACAACAAATGGAAAAAGATGCAGATTCTACGTTTGTCGATTCATTGATGGAACTATATCAGAACACTGAGAACCACGAACTACAATGTATACTGAACTATTTGTTTCATTGGAGATTAGAAGACCCGCTCAAGTCAGTAGCTGAAACGTTTTGTCGTTACATGTATTATGTGAAGCAGATCATAAGAAAGCTTATCAAGAACTTGTGGAGAAAAAAACTTTTAGAACAGTTGTAATATATTTTGCCATAAAAAATAAATGTTTATCAAATATGTGGTTGTTATATATGTCGCTATGTGTTGTCAGTCATTAGTGATGCATGTGAAAACTGCCTACTGGCGGACAACATGGCAGACAACATGTCCAATTGTGCAGCAGAGGAAAATGTTAATATCTCATCGGACGACTTCCTAAACAACCTTGCAAAACTTCAGCTTGATAATAAATCGATCACTTTTGAAAAAGGGAAACTAAAGTGGATGAGAAGCTTCGATTGTCTTAAAAATTTCGTCGAAACAAGCTTACAGCTAAAAGGACAATGGTCATCGCCTGGCAGGCATTTGAAATTATTCAAAGAAACATCGGGAAGCGCTATTATCAGGTACTATACCAACTCAGGTTCAATCTTAATACAAGGAGATGAAGGTAAGAAACTTGAGAACATATTGCTATAGAAAACAGCAAAAAATCAGCGACTGAGTGAAGATAGTTTCTCTGCAAATAAAGATGAGTCGATCGAAGACGTTTCGACTTGAATAGTACAATAACACTTCAAATTACGACAGATTCTGACTTGAATGATAATCAAGCATTTATAGAGAATCTTTCTAGTGCTAGCGAAAGTTATATACTGGCAGAAGCACTTGCAAAAGACAAATTTCGAGAGTAACACAGCTATGACCGACAACTCTAGCCAGATAAACAGGGACAAAGTAAATGGCGTCCAAGTTATAAATACCAGACCGGTTCACTCATGTTCATGTCAACAATTTGCTACTGAACTCGTGAGTCTCAAATATAAAATCTCTAATCTGCAGACGACCATATTTTCTTTTGAAACTACATTAAAAGACCATGACACTATATTATCTCTGTACAATCGATCTTCCGACTTAAATGAGAAGTATCTAAGAGAAATAAGTGAGAGTAAACAACACATAATCAATCTTGAACAAAAATTAGTGAAACTTGAAGAAGAGAGAGAGACATTGCAATTGGCAGCAAAGGCTAATTGCTCAAGATAAATATTGCAGAAATAGTGATAGTAATTCCTTAAGGTGGCAAAATGTATCCAAAAGTAATACAACCGATCGTGATATTACTAATAATTCAGTACATATGCCGAATACTTCAGACATCCATGTGCGTAATAGATATGAATCGCTAATTGATGAAGGGGATTACAACGGCTCTAATGAACCGGGAAATAATCATGACACCTTTCAAATTCACAATACACAAACGCAACATTCCATGCGAAATCAATCTCATTTGAATAATAACTCTGAGCAATCTCTAGAAGAGCATAACAACAAACCTCGGCACCCACAAGAAGATGACCAGCGTCAAAATACCAATAAACAACAAAGTGGGCAAGCCAAGTCAAGAATGTATCATCAACAAAGTAGGCAAGACAACCCCCCCTCCAGTCGAAAGCGCTGATCATAACTCTACTTATTCGGGTGCCCAAAGCCTCGAACAGTCCATGGTTTTTTAATTGGGGACTCAATCATCAAGAACATTATCCCCCAGAAGCTGTCACGTAAGAAGTTTGTAAGTTTACCTACCCCGGAAAGTCAGCAGAAGAAATAGAATCAGAAATTTTGATAATGCAAGCATTTCGCCTTCACATGTTATAATACATTGTGGGACGAACAATCTCCCAATTGATCAATCGAATGCTTGTCTTAATAAAATAGAGAAATTATGCTCTACGGTGCATGATTAAGTTTCCAAATGCTGAGGTTGGGATCTCGGATATCGAATCTTCTGCTAAGATGGCAGATGTTAACAATCAAATTAAAGAAATGTGTATTAGACAAAATTATACTTTTATAGATCATAAAAACATAAACGGATCCTGCCTCAATGGTAGTAGATTGCATTTAAATGCTAAAGGAACAGCTTTACTTGCTGTTGATTTTATTAACTCAATTCAGGCTTTCTTGCCTTCCTACTTTTTCCTACTTTTCTTCAACTTTCCTACTTTTCCTATTTTTTATTAAAAATTGCTTGATTTTCTTACTTTTTCCTACTTTTTCTCATAAAATCCTACTTTTTTTAAGACAGCTTGGGGAATCAGTATGTTATAGCTCTCGTAATTTGATCTATAGGACTCGTAATTTTTATTTCCTATTTGTGTCCCAGATCATAAGATCTCAGGAGAAGAAGTACATTTTCCGAGTATAAAATTTCATAGCATCTCTAGAATCATAATTAATCAATAAATTAATGAAGACTCCAACAACAGGGCCGTAGCAGGGCTGTAGCAAGTGGAGGGGGAGGGGGCTGGCGCATACAGGGCCGTAGCAAGTGGAGGGGGGGCTGCAACCCCCCAATAATTTGCTAATAATAAATTTTTTTTCAAAATCATGCAGACCTTTATCATTTAGTCCATGACAAACTGCAAAGAATGAAGATATTACCCATACTTTTCTGCAACTTATCTAATATATAGTTAATTAAATACGTCTTCGCCCATTTAGTACTACTAAATTGTAAATTTCGACATACTAAAATGCTGTTTTCTGACCATTGGAATTCTGTCAAATCTTCCCCAAAGTCCAGGAAATGGCATTTCAGAGACTCTAAATTTAAAGATTTCCTTGGGCCTTCGGCGGCCCTCGCTTTCAGCCTCCCCCCCCCCCAATCGAAAA
>CACRXK020014824.1:0-12381 GCA_902702795.2 Paramuricea clavata
TTGCTAAAATATACCTCTAGATAAGTAATTTCTCTTCAAAAATTAAGATGTCTAGAGAGAGAAAGTAACAAGAAGCTAGCACGTCTAATTTTTATCTTCCTGGCCGAAGAATTCGCGTTGTTTGTCATGTCTCACGGCTGCTTGCACTGGCAGTCTGACAACACTGTCACTGTGAACGTAATTGAAAAACTACAATATATTATTGTTATTTATATTATAATTCAACATATAATGGCCCTATGACTGGTGCTAATATGCCTACAAAGTATTTTTTTAAAGCGCTTAGTTTTGAGAAATTATAATTTGATAATGAAAATTTACTAGTGGGCCATAGACTCATATCCATTTTACACTGTGAACGTTGGCACTTGTTTAAGTTATTTTGACTAAAAATTATCGCATGTTAATAAATACTCAAGTATATAATAATACTGTAATTTATAGTTTATTCCCTTGGAGCATGCAAAGTGCCTACATGTGGAATAATTTGCCTTAGATCCACAGCTCTCATACAGATTAGAACTCCCATAAATTCTTTTACACATCCTAGTACATTTTACCATTCTAAAAGTGCATTTCCCCATCCCCTTTCAGACAGCAGAAATTTCATTTGTATTGTGAGTTTATATTGTGCACTGAATGGTGAATCAGTAAAACTAAAAGATTGCCAACCAGTTTAGAGATAGTTTTGTTCAAATGTAACTTATGTAAGTATGTTTCTCTCTCAATTAGAAATAAATCTACTGTTAATAAATTAATTGGATAGATTTAGTGTAACATATAGATTTAGGTTTCCAGTTTGTGAAATGAAATGCAAATCAATTGTATTATATTTTAGATATTCATGCTTCTCAAACATCAATACGGATAAAACAAGGACTGTCAAGAAGACTGCAACTGTATATGTACAACTTAATGGGGATGCTGTTAGTCTTCACATCTAGGAATGTTGCTAATATGAGGTTATTAAGCTGGGAAACCGCAAAGTCAACAACTATCCTAGATTCCATAATATTAGGAAGCTGGCTCAACTATACTTAATATTCTGGTAATACTCAAGAAAGTGACATGGCAATTCAACAATGCATATACAACAGAACAAGATATTTCCATACCAAGACAATTCTTACTGAATTAGTATTTAGCTGATATTTCATTTTTTACAGTATTTAAAGTTATATACAGTGCTGTTTTAAGTTAAATAACAAAGTTACTTGGTTCAAAATCTGGTCTTTGTTTTTCCTTCTCTGTACTGTGCAAGGGTAAAGAAAAGAGGTGGTAATATGCATCCTCACATGCGGCTGATAGGAACTCTCACTCATATGGAAAATGAATTGGGTCGTTCCAGAAAAGATCCATACTCCCCCCATGGAGGAAATTTCTGCCGTCTGGAGGGGGAGGGGAGAAAAAATTGTTTCTGATAATAGTAAATGTATTAGGACATCTGAAGGGGGTTAACTTCCTATTTCCTCTGTGGGGGTGGTATGGATGTTTTCTGGAATGACCCATTCTCATAAAGTAAGCCTTGGAGCTTTTTTGAAATCGATTTCATTCATGCTTCAACAACCGATCTCCTGCATGTACATCATTGCAAAATGTGCAGCCAGCCTGCAATGTCCAAACCACAGTTGTCCACAACATTTGTTCTCATTGAGCTGTCCATTGATGAGGAAGTGTAGTGTGGAGACAAACAATTTTGATTTGGCTGCATTTATTTAAACACTTGCTTTATTATACCTCCCTCACTGATTCAATAGTTGCTAATGTAAATTTGTACTAGCTCTGCAGGACAGATGTGTTCAATTTTTCCTATATGGTATGGAATAAAGATCATGCTGTTAGTGTTACATGCATGCAAATGGTAATTCACAATTTCACAATGATGTAAAGGCTAATGAAATTCAATTATGGGTTGTCCATAACTACCAACATTTCCTGAAGTGTACAAACTATATGCTTCAGGTAGGCGGGTTCATAACCAATATTCATCGGTTAAGTCGCTGTGGGAGGGGGTTGAAAAGTGTACTCTCTGTACACCTGTGATAATTATGGATGATTTACAGTGTAACACTAATGCTAGATTTAACTGAAAATAATTTTATAGTTATGTTGAATATATTTTAAATGTTCCATTTGTGGCATCCATTCTTGGTGGTCAGTGGCATCCATTCTTGTGGAAAATTCAAGTAGCTGTGCTCCAGCAGTTGGCTGCAGTGGCACAAATTATTGACATAACCAAAATTTTAATATTGTATAGGATCTTAGATTCGTTTTTATTATTTCCTGGTGTCCTATGAGCCCAGCAAGAACTGCTTATTTTATTATTATAATTTTTAAACATGTAACAATTAAGCTATACAAACAGCAATCGTTCTGTGCCTCTATTTCTGCTATAAAAATGCATATTCATCTGAGACTGATATTAAACTGTCACATGAAGCAGACAAGAGGTTTTCGTACTAGTTAAACAAGTGGTAGTATTTGAGAGGAACTAAACGTCACAAACGCAAATGGTTCTGTGGTTTGTTTGATCATACAGTGTGTGTATATATTCATACCTTCGATAACGATGTGAACATAAGCTGTCTCAACTTTGAAGTACCAAAATGATGTCTATATTCACACTACGATTTCCATTATATATTGTGCCTGATATTAGGCTGAAAGTTGGAAAATATTTGCCAGAAACGAGCTTCGCGCCTTGGCGAAGCATGCATTTTACTACAAACAAATTATTGTTGTGAAAATCCTTGTAAATCATGCAACCAATCGTAGGGCTCATTACAAGAATTATTTAGCGGTAAACCAATCATATTCATTATAACAACATCCTCAAAGCACATTCAAGGTCAAATGTATAAACCAATCACAACGCAGTTTAGAACAGCCTTTACCAGGGTCTTCTCATTTTTCACGCGCCATGCACGAAGAAGACCCTGGGGACGAGGTTGATGTTTTCTTTCAAGAGACTTTGAATAAGACGTACTTCAATATGACAAAATTACGATCTACATAAACAAATGAACAGATGTATATTGCATATTTTTCGTATTTATTACTATATTCTCTGTGCAAGAAATACCTATACAGATACAAGATTTACAATGGATCGAAACACGTTTATTAACGCGCTATTTTTGTGTCTTCTAAATGTTTTCTTCATGGTCGCAGGAATATTTCTGAATTCTGTGGTAATAATCAGTATATGGAGGTTTTCACAACTTCGAAAGCAACACTGCTACTTTATTATTTTTATTTTATCTTGTTGTGATCTGGCTGTTGTCGCCATCTATCATCCTGCCCTAATTTTATCAAAAATTTTGTGGTCCATGCGAAGCTATTATAAAGAAGTTAAGAGCACAGAGAGATATCTATGTTGGCTCTTGGTAGGTTGGTCTATGCTTGCGCTTTTAACGCTGAATGTGGAACGATTCTTTGCGTTAAAATATCCATTTTCTCATCACACTGCAGTCACCAAAAGGAGACTTACATTTTTTCTGGCATTTTTGATGATTTTTCAAGTCGGTCTCTCGACATTTTTATATTTTCAGTCTGAAACATTTGAAAACATTGTCTTAAACGTGTATGATTTATCTTTCCTGTTCGTCTTGATTTTCTTAAACTACAACATGTTCATCATCGCCAAGTCGAAACGCAAGGATAAAAAAAACGCTCCTGCTGTAGCAAGTGATAAAGAAAGGAAAAGAAGCAAGATGAATTTCAAAAATATATCGACATGTTCTTTGGCCGTTGCTTGCTTTTTCGTGTGCTTTATTCCAGAAGTTATATACTCTGTTTTGTTTTTGGCATCAGAAACGTCTTTGGACGATAGACAAGTCATGTTATTTAGCATGTGGTCGCGAACACTTATATCGCTATGAACTCGACATTCAACTGTTTAATATTTTTCTGGAGAAATTCAGTTTTGTGTCGTGAAGGAATGGAGGTAGTTAAGGCCCTGTCACACTATTGCGCATGAGAGAAACGTATGAGAAGCGTATGAAAATTAATGAAATAATTTTCATACGCACAAAAATCCTTTGAAATGCCAGCGTACGAGTACCGTACATCTGGCGTACCTCTAGCGTATTCAGCGTGTGCCTAGAGTATGCTTATCGTATAAAGCATACGTCCGATAGGCACAAAATTTTTGAACATGCTCAAAAAAAATTTTCTGCCTCGACGTATGCCAGCGTATGCCACCGTACGCGACCGTGCTTGAAACGTATACAACCTATGCCTAACGTACCCCTGGCGTATGTCAGCGTATACCGGCGTATGAGTGATATTTTCATACACGATACGCAATAATGTGACAGGGCCTTTAAATGCTTTCTGTCTGCAAGACCTTAACTATGGATTTGTTAATTATAACGGCATGCTATATATTAAACCAGACAATCTTTGCTGCGACTACCAACGTAGATTGCGAGCAGTCCCTCTCCGGCGATAGAAAGAAAGGAGGGACTGCAGACAAGACATCAATGAACGAAATACGCCCACTTTTCGCACCGACCTTTAAGTCCAATATAATTATTTTCGCGTATTTACAGCGTGTATAGTATTGTTATTAAAGTAAAAATTCAAGTAGTGAGACGACGACGTTTATGTTGTACAAGCAAAAATACATAGTATTATATTAAATAGTATTCGCTCAAAATAACATTTACTTAACGCTTTCAGACAGTAAGAATAAAAATGCTACGAAATTTAAAGCAAAATGACCTAATTTGACGGTTGACTTTCAAATTTTATTTGAAAAATGATACATTTAAGTTGATTAACTTTTTCGAAAAAAGATCTGTCAATCAACTATATCAACCAATCGGAATTTTGCGTTGTATAGACAACGCGTATTTCGTTTCTTGATATGTCGTCTGCAGTCCCTCCTTTCCTTTTAAGGAACTGCTCGCAGTCTACTACGAACAAAACGGCGCTGTACAGTAATAATTAATAATTATTTTCCGGTGAATACTCACCTATTCGCCGAGACGAAGTCGAAGTGAATATTTACTGTAATCACTGAGCCTGAAGGGAATAATTGTTTTAATATAAATTTTTAATGATTGAATAAAACAAAATATCAAAATATCAGTTTAACTAGAAAATACATGCATGCAAAAACCCTCGCCTTGCTAGTGACAAAACCATAGTATGCATGTTTTCCAAACATGAAGTATTGTCAATTTAATATAATAGTTTTAAATAGTTTTAAAATTGAAAAATCCCCTCAAAATATCACTTGTAATTGCAAAATTATCAACTTCCCAAACATATATATGGTAGGTATGTTAAACCATATGTATGTTAGCTATGTTTATTATATAAAGTATAGTGCTTAATAGAGATTTCGAGCACTGATAAAAGTGATAATCTCACATGTGAGATTATTCATGATAATCTCACATGTGAAAATTATCGCTTTTCAATTATCGCTTTTCTGTAAAAATTATCGCTTCTCTGTAAAAATTATCGCTTTTCAAAGACTGTCCTTTATATAATAAACATAAAAATACATGGGTGCCTGGAAATACCAGATTTAGTTCTCGTGTTCTCGAAATAATTAAATAAATCTGGTATTTTCGCGCACCCATGTATTATTCTCTATATGTTAGTTTATCCTGACGATGACTGAAATATAGTCGAAACGTAGATAAATAAGTAGCTTGTTATTATACGTAATATAAGCTTCAATTTAATGTAAAGTTTAACCGCAAACGCTTCGTAAAACGTTTTAAAATGTACTTAAAACTAAACTGCCTTTTATCGGTAAACATTGAGTTTGAAAATTGAAATAAACTGATTTCAAATTCTTGCATGAAAATAACTTTGCTTTCCTCTTTATTTAAATACTTTAATATACATAAAATGGGTAATAAATATTAATAAAAACACACTGGAATTATATGCTGTCTTTTTTCACTAATATACGCAACGATCGTATCAGTTTTTAAAGCAATTATTAAAGCAAACACCACATGCATGCATATTAAAAACAAACTTACTTTCATTAACGTCGGCGAATTTGCTCCATTGTTTTAGACGGTTTTTGGCTCTCAAAAAGGTTTTGAAATTTACAAAATTTTGCAAAAATACAAATATAATATATTTGCTGATTTGCAAGAAATGTTTGTTATCTACGGTTTCCAAACGGAGGGAGATGAAAACAAATCGCTTGGCGGCCACCACTTTGGCAATTTTTTTTTTTTACTTTGGCATACTTTTATTATTTTTTAATTTTTAGTTCGTCACTATTTGCGCACGTTTTGCGAATCCGTATACCGAAACTCTAACGGCTTAGTGTGCACAGACGTAAAACGTGGCCTCATTATTTCGTGCTTCGTTCCGGCGTATAGTGTGTACGTTGTCGTGTATGACTTATCATGAACGGTGCTGTATATTGTATATATTGCTGTATATTGCTGTGTTTTAAGAGGCATATAGGCTGTACTTCAATATGACAAAATTTTAGCTGTTTTTAATTTAATAAATGACAGTGTACTGTATGTGTAAATAGAGGTTTTGCGTGTATTTCTATATTTAGGCCCTATATTGTTCAACAGAACAACGTTTGAATGGAAAGTCATGCAATATTTACCAAAAGAAGACTTGTATATTTTCAGGTATTTTTCATTACCTGCATTAAGGTCCGTTTACTTTCAATTTTTGCTGCGATTTCAATCTGTTATGTGAAACGATTTTCCAAGCTTTCTTACATGTATTTTTTTATATTTTCCCATTCTTCACTCCTGGCAAACAGCCATATTTTGAGATCAGTGAGATGACCACCCATACACCATGCGCCCGCGATATTTGATGAACTTTAGACTTCACTAGTGCGTTCCTTCCTCGGGTGTAAATAGCCGGACGGAATTATTACCCTCGCCTCGGGCTTACGCCCGGAACGGCGCTCCACGCCGTTGGCTCGGGAACGAGACAATTTTTGCTGCAACTATACTAACGCAAAGGCGCTGTATAGTATTCATTTGCTATATAATAAAAAAGTCACAAACATCCGTTTCTATACTTTTCACAGCTATGCGTGACAGTATGTTGCAGCGTCTAATCACCCCAGTGCAACTTGGCTTGCAAAACTTTGGAGCTCTCTAATCCCTTGACGAGTGATATCCTCTGGCGTTAGATAGAGTAATATAATCCGGCGTTAGACAAAGTAATATATTTTTTGCAAGCTTTATCACGACTTTCTCATTGAGGGCCAGCGCTCTCCCCTTAAAAACTAAAATAGTCTGGCGTTAGATCAAGTAGTATAGGACGCATTAGGGGGCAAAGCTACTTAGTGGGTTAATTGCAAATAAAAACAAAAAATACATGCAATCGTAATATTAGTCGCAGAACAAGTTGCTATATACTCTCTGACATCCCACTGCACTATAATATTAGTACGAAATAATTTTCATAACAAAATTAAGGCATATGAAACTGTCTATCGATAACAAACTTCGAAAGTAAATTTCATTAAAAAAAATATTAACAGCAATGGCCGTTACCAAGAACCTGTCAAGGTCGTATGTACCCGGCTTTACTTACAATACGAACATTAGTTAGGCATGGTAATTACTGTAAAGATATATAACCTAGTTAGTCAGTGTAGTGTAAATATGATGAGCTTATTCAGGGCAAGTTGTGATAACAATTCAAGGGAATGTGAACACTCACTTGCTTCAGATTTATTAATGTCTCTTCCTTCTTTGTAAATATTGCCTTTTGCCATACAGTTGCTTGCGGAGTAGACTATAATTTTAAACACAAGGGTGAAAACAATTAAAAATATATTCAAGATGGCATCCTTAACCTTGCTACAGTACTTGCACATGGTGCAAAAGCCAAATAAAAAGGATTGATTAATAGAAATTAATTTAACAATATTTTACCCGAGATTCGACAGGGATTATTTTGATCAGCGTATGTCTTTAGTCTGTCACAATGCAATTAATTATAGAAACATTCCGTATATTTTGGCAACTTCTTTCGAATCTTGGCCAAATATGGAAATAACGTTTCCTTCTCCGGAAACGTCGAACCAAGAACCACTTGGCAATGTCTACAACAGTAAAAATTCGAAGCTATTAATTTAAATAATTTAAGATTGAGATTTTTAAATATGCACATATATTATTAAATTGCGACAATTGATGATACATTTTTGAGCGTAAAATATAAATGAACATACCTTCGGACTCTTCTTCAATAAACAGGAAATATAACCTTGAAAAATCCACCCTATTTGCATTATCTCGGCCATTTACTGGCCATTACGATGGACGCCATCTTGGATGCGGGATTTTCGAGTCGCTTCACGTTCTATCGCATTCCCATTAAGCCCCGCGCTCCCAATTTTTTTCCACTGATCTCTATTTCCAACTGAAGCGACGAGGGACGAGGCAGATTGGATACAACATCGTCGATTCTTTGTCGAACATGATTGCACGATTCTTTGTCGAACATGATTGCCTTAGAATTACATTTATTATGATATTGTTGGAAGATGTTAGATTAAGTTTACCTCGCGCATAATCAGTGACGTCATTACGCATAACTCCTCCACACTGCGCCGCCAAGTGGCCCTTCATATAATGCTAATGATCATGCGCAAGCTCATGTGCCCCAAGAATATGTAACGAGCTCACTTCCCCTCCTCACTATTATGAATATTAAATAACTCTTCATTCCTCTGCCCTAAAAATCCCGGATCAAAAACCAGATGTTTTCCAGATGTAAATTATTGATTATGGATTTTAATTGTTTAAAAAACGGAATCAGTCATTATTAAAATAAAGTGTAAACCTTCCTACCCTTGCATGGCAGTTAGCTTAGCTCAGCTATGCATTTTTAACGCATACGTTGGGAAGATTTGTGACATTTTCCAGGAATGTTAGCATCGTTACCCAATTATTATCTGGTTCCTGAATGCTATGGGTGGCACAACAATGAACCTGTGGCAACAAAAAGCTTTATTAATTAAATCACTACTTTCATTTACATCAACTAATCGACTTATCACTAATCTACATGTTCAACATAAAATGTGTGGGAAATGTAACATCTGCAAAAAATGTAAACTTTGAAAAGCTTGACTTTATTACATTGTTTACTTTTCATAGCAGGCCTGAAACGATGGTACTATTATATCAAATTTATTTCCTTTTCTTTCCCCGATATTTACTACCATATTGCTGGCAGTGCTATCACCCATTGTTACAGCCATACGAACGATTTTCTTGACCTTGGTCTGAACATCATTTACTACTTGGTCAGCATCATATTCGCTTTCTCTGCATTGGTAGTCCAAGTACTGAGTGGCTGCTAAGACATTTTCCAAATACCCTCCGGTACTTTCGCGATTTTTGAGAATATTTTGAATCAAATTGGGACTAATATTGGCAGACATTAGGGAAACTGAATAGTGGTTAAGTTCGGAAACTTTAAGTTTCTTCGCCCACCAAATTGTAAAAGTGAGGCGTGCTTCAGTTCCTTTTATCCTGTAACTTACAAAAATTGCAGAGTGTTTTGTTTTGTCAAATGGATTTTTTGTTTCAGTATAACCTAAAGGGATCTTAAACGTCATTTGCCGCTCTTCCTGAGCAGGGATCTCGTATGGAATGGAATCAAAAACAATGGCCTGTTTTACACCCCATTCAGGATTTTCTAAACTTGTATCAGCGAAATCATTTTGCACCGTTACTACAACTGATTGGGTATCGAGGGGTAAATGCCTTAGTGCCATTTTGCTCAAACTTCCCACTACAGTAAAGAGTGCACTCATTCCCATGGCTGTAGCAAGACCACGTTTTGTTGGGGTGGTTTCAGTTGTTGCGCGCGGATCATCTATAATCAAGACTAACTGAGCGTTTTTATCATTAGTCATGTGAGTACGTATAGTAAAATCAACACTCCCGTCAGCAGCATTGTTTATAAGTTTGATATAACGTCCTGTTATTGTAGCTTCAATCATTTTTGTCTGCGCATCGTCGTACAATGTCTTCATGGAGGTTTTCCAGTTGGTCTTGATATCGCTTTTTTTAAGAACTGCGAAATAAAAGGAATTTTTCCCCTCTCCAAGCAAAAATGTTCCATGTTTCACTACGTTCCATACAACGACGAGAAGGTACGAATTACCAATGTCGTAACTCATGCTCCCTGAGGTGGCAAAATTTGCTTTCGTTATCTTATCATCAGCGTTAAAGATTGCGATTTTCTTGTCTGCATTTTCATAACCAGCTGCTATCCTATAAGGTGGAGGTGTTCTTGTCGTTCCTCTGTTTAAGTATACTTTAGGACTCACCAATTCACGATCGACTAAGTTGTGTGTGATCTTAATAGTGCAGCTGAATCCATCCATTTTGTTTACTTGAACAAACCTATTGTTTTAAAAACATTGCATAGAAAATTTATTGAGTCCATAGCAGGAAAGACACTATAAAAAATGCAAGATTTCAGAAGACTAAAAATTAATATACAGGGTGTATAAAAAAAAGGTAATCGAACTTCAGCGCGCAATTATACGTGAATCACTCGGCGTATGAACAATTGGTTTTCATTAACCTGAGTATCAGGCCCTTATGTTTTCATTCGCCAGGATTAATTGGCGGCGGCGAATGAAGGAGGGCCTGATACAATTCTTTACCGCGGCGCATTTAAAAAGCCAGATTCTGGCTTTTTCGTCTGATTGGTCGATTAGACAAACGATTTTTTAAATCTGTCATTTGATTGGCTGGTGCTAATTAGATTATACTATTGTTGTTGATATATTTTATAACGATCACAACTACAATTATAGCCGGCCCACTAAACGGCTGAATTTAAATTAAAACTGCAGTAAAATTAGAAAATAATCCCAAATTAGCGAAATATATTGCAAATGTAGCTTATTAAATCGCCATCAGATTGCACTATCGACTAACTGACGTATAGTTATAAAGTATACTTAATTAATATCTATATACTTTATAATTATATGTCAGTTTGTTGATAAATACGGTGAGCGCCATGTAAAGCTCATTGTAATCACTGAAACCTCTGGGGAGGAGAGAGCAATCGGGTGGCTATTTAATATAAGCTACATTTGCAATATATTTCGCTAATTTGTGATTATTTTTGTTAATTTTATAAGTTCATTGCAGTTTTAATTTAAATTCAGCCGTTTAGTGGGCTGCCTATGCTATAATTAGATTGTTGTTGTCGTTGTGTGAAATTTAAATTTCTCCTGCGACATTTTGATCGGATACTAAATATAAACTTTGCTGTGGGTGGAAAGCGATCAGGTTAAGTTTTGTGTCAGGCTCTATTTGTAAAATAGAGCCTGATACTCAGGTTAGGTTTTCATATTTGGAAAGATCAGGCTTTTAGCTATTGAATGACATGCTTTCCATACCAAGTGGAGAAAAAATAAGCATGTACGAGGCCGATCAAAAATGTTAGTCAAAATCGCATATTTTCACCTCTGTGCCTAATTAAAACAATGCATAACAAAAGAAAAAGCAATTAATCACTAACGTGTCGTATAGCTTAGCTAAGATTTATTCCTACTTAATAATAATTATGTGCGTAGTTTAGTGAAGTGAAATTCATCCAGTTAAGTACCAAAGGTACCCAACTCTCAACGGTGAAAATATGCGATTCTGACTAACATTTTTTATCCGACTCGTATTTGCTCATTTTTTATCCATATGGCATGAAGAAGATATCATTCAACAGCTAAAAGCATGATCTTTCCGAATGTGTTAAAATCTCGTTCATACGCAGAGTAATTCGGATACAATAGCGCGCTGAAGTTCAATTACTTTTTTTTTATACACCCTGTATATGCAGCAATCACATGCAGCCAGGGCCGTCGCGAGCGGGTGTGTGTGTGGGGGGTGCTTCACCCCCCCAATAATTTTCGCAAGTCGGCTCAGTCGGCAAATTGCTTCGTCACTGTTCGGCAAATCGCGAAATCGGCATTTAGCCAATTATAAAAGTGAAGAACGAAGGCGAGAGATAAAGCGATAAATTGTGGATTTAAAATGCCAAAATGTGGCCTTATGCCAAAACCACCATGGTCTGTCTAAGTATTACTAGTAATAGTATTTGTTTTTTATTTGTCGAAAATCGACGGGAGGCTGAAATGTGAAACCCATGTTTTCCGGCTAAAAAAACAACAGTTCCTAATCCTCAGGCATGTTCTTCGCTAGACTGCTCTTATAGCGAAGGCTTTATTGCTGCCGCAGCGAGCGAGCCTGAAGCGAGCAAGCAAGGCAGCAGATCCTAATTTTGTTTTGTGGGTCGAAATCAAAATTTTTTATTTGGCGCATGGCATGACGGTACCAGTGAATTTTAACCGTGGTGCAGCGCGGTCAGGCATAAGGCAAACAGGCAATGTGA